>CAKAEH010002016.1:0-18017 GCA_916381525.1 Cercopithifilaria johnstoni
AAAAATAATAGTTAGTAATAATATTAGTAAAAAAATTTTAATTTCCAATATTAATTTCCAATATTTTGTTCGTGTTTAAAATGAAATGAAAAATGAAAATAGGTTGGATAGGAAAATAAAATGAATGGAAATGGTGTAATGGAAAAAAATAAACGGAATTGTAAAATGGATATGTATATGTGATCGAAGTAAGATGATAGTACAAAAAAATCAGAAAAATTACGATTGAATCGATTCTTTGATAAATGATAAAATGAAGAATGATAAATGATAAAATGAAACTTGAAACGAATATGATTCATTCGCTATCAATATCATTTTTCTTTTTCGTATTTTTTTAAATTTTGTTAATTCTGTAAATTTTGTAAAAGAAAAATTGCCTAACAACAATTAATAAAATATGTTGATATTAGCATAGACTAGGCTTAAACATTATCAAATATCAATTATCTTAATTGATTAAAAATGCTTAATCTAATAGTTATTTAACAGTTATCAATTTTTTTTACGCATACATTTTATGCAAATATGAATGGCTATCATCTAGATAATTTTAAATTTAATTATGGTAATTTCTAGTCTAATTATGGTAATTTCTAGTTATTTGATAGTTATCAATTATGTTTTTGCATACACTTTATGCAGATATGGATGGCTATCACCTGGATAATTTTAAATTTAAATATAGTAATTTCATTTTAATTGAAAATAACAACTATCCTGAACGAACCATTCTTAACTCTTGTAATAGTTAACTATCCTGAACGAACCAAAAATATTTCAAATTCTTAACTCTTCTAATAGTTATCGATCATATTCGTTTAGCCATCTAATACAATATAGGTATTATTGCTTATAATTTTAAGTTGTGATAAATTAATTTCATACTAATTAAAACATTTTAATTTATTTCAATAGCATATAGAAAAATCGAACCAATGGATTGTATCGTTTGTGTATCGTTTTGAATTTATTATTCAAAAGAAAGCTTTCAGAATCCTAATAAGATAAATGAATTTTTGATGAAAGAATTTTGCTATTTATAATTTCTTTAGAAAATTTCACTTGGAGAAAAATATATTCCCTTATTGTATTATAAAAATATGTATTGGAAAATTCATTTCGTTCATTTTCAAAAGTCTAAAATTTCATTAATGAAATTTTCGGTTGCTAAGGTATGCTATATTAGTTATGTATATAACCTTTATTCTTGTCTGCTATCATTCATTATCATTTTATTGTTGATAAATTCAATTAGGTTTTTTTTCTCCCCCTTTTTTAATGATATGATCGAATAAATAAATTTGAATATGTATAGATGTAAAAAAGGAATTTTCATTTCTTCAAATTACTTTCAACAAAATAATATTATATTTTCAAAAATTCAATTTCATATGTCATATACCTTTATCTTTTAGATATATTTTATGGATAACATTTACTTGAAAACTAAAATACTGAAAAAAATTAAATTACAGAAAAATTTTTGATTAATTAAAAGTGGAAAATAATTTACTCAAATACAAAATTGGAAATACATTTTGTCGCTAAATTATTTCACTTATATTAATTTACACCTGTTTTGAATTTCTTTCATTCCAGCTTACATCATTAACTTTTACTTAAGAATGCATTAAAATTTATGAAAGTAAGAATGGTCATATATAATTTAAAATTTTTAAATCGTGAAAAGACTTATTCTTCAATCATTTTTATAAGCAAGATAAGAACGGCCTTATATAATATAAAATTTTTAAATAACTCGTGAAAAGGCAAAGAAGAATTATTCTTCAATCATTTTTGCAAGCAAAATAAGAATAGTCTTATATAATATAAAATTTTTAAATAATCGTGAAAGGCAAACAAGAAGAACTATTGTTCAATCATTTTTTTTACAAATAGCTACTTTATTTATAAAATAATATCATTAGATGTTGTTAGCTATTATTCGATATTTTTAAATATTCTAAAATACTTTTTTCAATAGAATAAAAGTTTGATTAAATTCAAACAAAGGACAAATAAGATATGTATATAATAATTTGTTTGAAACAAAACGGATAACTAAATTAATTAATAATACTTTTTTGTTAAATGAGAATCTACTCCAATAAAGAGGTGACGAAAGAAAACAAACAAATAAGATATGTATATAATAATTTGTTTGAAACAAAACGGATAGTTAAATTAATTAATAATACTTTTTTGTTAAATGAGAATCTACTCCAATGAAGAAGAGACAGAAGAAAACAAACAAATAAAATATGCATATAATAATTTGTTTGAAACAAAACGGATAGTTAAATTAATTAATAATACTATTTGTTAAATGAGAATCTACTCCAATAAAGAGGTGACGGAAAACAAAGATGATCTTAATAACAAATAGATACTTTTTTCAATAGAATAAAGGTTTCATTAAATTCAAACAAGGAACAAATAAAATATACATATAATAGTTTATTTGAAACAAAACGGCTAGTTAAATTAATTAATAATACTATTTGTTAAATGAGAATCTACTCCAATGAAAAGGTGACGGAAGAAAACAAAGATGATCTTAATAACAAATAGAATGTTGAAAATAATGCGGTAGATGAAAACATATTATAATTGTCATGGCAATGTCACTGACCTTTCGCTTAATTTTGATGCCATGCAAAAAACTTTTTTAAAATAACACAAATATTTTTTCCTACGGAAATTTCAAAATGAGGACAATAAAATTTTTCGCCTTTCTTCTTTTCCAATTTTTACTATTTTTCTTGACTTTGTCTTTTTTTATGCGAAATGATAGGAATATTTGTATCTTTTGTTCTTTTCAATATGCTAATTATTTAATTACTTACTTTAAATGTCATTTCATTTACTTTATTATTTATTATGTCTACTTTTATTAGTATTTACTTTACTAGTTATTTTATTATTTACTTTTATCATTACTATGACTTTGTCTTTTTTGCACGAAATGATAGGAATATTTGTATTTTTTGTTCTTTCCAATATGCTAATTATTTAATTACTTACTATAAATATCATTTAATTTACTTTATTATTTATTATATTTACTTTTATTATTATTCTTTACTTTACTAATTATTTTATTATTTACTTTAATCTTTACTATAAATGCCATTTAATTTACTTCATTATTTATTATATTTACTTTATTTACTTTTGTTATTATTTACTTTATGTTTCTATATTTACTTTATTTGTTATTTACTTTAATGCTTTTCCCAAATTCCAAAATTTTTACTTTTATGATAATATTTTAAAAGGTCAAGAGTTATTCTTAAACGTATTCTATTTAAGCTTATTTTAACTTCTACCTTAAAATGCTTTATAATACTTCTAAGTTATTCCTAACTTATTTCAGCTTATTATAACTTATACCTTACTTCCATTATAAAAAAATATAATGAAAAATTAGACGTATCATAAAGTATTTAAAATACGTCTAATTTTTCAAATACATTTTATCAATGCTAAATATTGAAATAAGCTGTCAATAAAATATTCGAAGTAATCAAAGTTGGAAGATATTTGTGCCTTCTATATAAAGCTAATTTTATTTATTATCAATATATGATAATTTTATTTTTTTCTGCCTTTCATACTATCATTTGATATCTTTTTGAAAATTTATCAATTAATAAATTTTCAACCGCTGATAAGAATAATTCCAAAGTTGAAAATTAATATGTATTAAAGAGCCACAAGTATTTAAATATCACATATTTGTTTATTTATATTTCTCAAATACTAAAATTCTTCGCAGATGGCAAAAAAAGAAGATACTTAAATATCACAAATTTGTTTATTTATATTTCTCAAACATTAAAATTCTTTCCAGATGGAAAAAACAGAAAGATAGGAAAAGATACTAATCATTTCGTTGTTTCATTCAAATTATAAAAGCTAAGTAATATTAGAATTAGAAATGACTTTACTAGAAAAGAAATGGTTGCTTGATTTAGTAAAGAAATCAATAGAAGTGAATATGTAGAAAATAATACCATAAATAAATTTAAATCATTTAATTTCATTTAAATCTCTTTTTTGTTTCTTTCCATATTTCAAATTTTAGTATGAAAATTTTTATCCTGAAATTATTTTAATAATTACTAAAATTGCTAAACTGAAAATAAACTAAAAATGTTAGAAAAAAAAACATGAAAATATAAATTTCAAATTTCTTTATCTTACCTAATATTAATTAATTAAATTTTTCTTTTCTTGGAAAAGAAATGGCTTAGCTTTTCATATTTCAAATTTTAGGACGAAAATTTTTTATCCTGAAATTATTTCAGTAATTATTTTCTTACTTTCAAACAAATTTAATTTTTTCAGATTTGTACGTGATTTCTATTGTTGCATTATTATAAAACATACGAAAACATACGTATGACAAATTGCTATTATAATGATTAATCATTCAATTTTATTTTTGAAAATAAATTAGGATAGCGAAAAAAAAAAAGAGAACTAAAACAATGAGAAGAAAGATGAATAATCATTATTTCACTGTCAAATGATTTTCGAACATTCATCGAATAGTACCGTTATTTCCATCATTTCAGTTAAAACATAACAGTGTAATAATGATTTTTATGAGTGAAGTAAAAAAACATTTTGTATCAAATTAAATAAGAAATTATTTGTTCGAAAAAATATTTGTTATCTTTTTATTTGTTTGAAATGCTGCTCGATCAAAATCAAAATTAATAAATAAAAATTTAAGTGTTTCAAAAATTTAGATATACAACCGTATAAACTATAAAATAAAAACCTAAGCAATCAACATAATAAGGAAGAAACCAGCAATTGTAGAAAACTTTAGAATAAAGGAAAATTTATATTATTTAAAATATTTTTTTTATATCAACAAAATATTAGAGAATATATTTTCGCATCTATTATTAAAATATATAATAAAAAAATTAGAATTAGGATGAAACTTTACAAAAATGAAATTACGAAAATAAATAAAAGTTGAAATGTATTTGTAATGAAACCAATCAGTGGAATAAATTAATTGAGAATGAACGTTTCGACCTTTGGTCAATTTAATAGCGTTGAAGAAGAAAAAAATGGAAATGAATTCGAAAATGAGTAAATAAATGAGGCAATTTGAGAGAAGGAGACTTATTGTAGAATTTGTGATTCCTAGAGGAATTGCAGGAAGATTCGCTAAAATTGATATTTTGTTCCATCCATCCTTCTTCTACTTGCCACCAATGAAAATTTCCAATTTAACAAGACTAGTAATTTTTTTTCACTCTTCTTTCCGGTGAACTTTTTTAATCATTTCAATTTCCCATAAATTTGACACAAATTAGTATTTTTACTATTTGAGAGAAAGTATTATTAATTATTATTGTTATTATTAAGATAAGATTAATTAGTTTAAATATAATATCCATTAATAAAATTAGTAACAATATATCAAAGATTATGATTCTATTATTAGTTGAAGTATACTAATTATTATTATTAAGGTAAGATTAGTTAATTTAAATATGATATCCATTTATAAAATTAGTAATAATGTATCAAAAATTATGATTCCATTATTAATTGATTTCAAAATTGCGATTCTATTAAACTGATTTCACGATATCTTCTATAATAATAAGATGTTTGATCAAGATTGATTGGTAAAATTAAATTTTTCCAAATTTAAATTATGTAAAATATATAAGAAGCTAAATTTGTTGATAACTGACAATTATAAAATAAATTAGAAATTCTTTGTATACAGCTTGAATTACTGTTAAAAACAAAACATTGCAAAATAGATTGAAAATGTGACAAGCAAAAATATCGTTAAATTTGATCAATCAATAAGAGAAAATAACCGAGAAATGGTATCGGAATTTTTTCCCGAATATTAATCAATAACGAAATAAACTAATAGTTGTTGTTGATGTTGTTGCTATCGTTTGAATGATTGTATGAGTTTACATGATGCTGTCTTGATGAAAACCAGTTTCCTGATTCCGGTTATATTTGTGGAAATGAAAATTAACCATCGTTTTTGTTGATTACATTAAAAAATATTTCGTGAAGAAATATATTTTGGAAAAGAAACAAAAAAACAAAGAAAGATCAAATTAATAAATGAATTCAGAAATTTTGCATTTTGTCAACTGTCATTTATAAAATGACCTCCAAATAAAAAATGGAATAAAAAGAATGTTTGGAAATAAATGACAACTGACAGTAATAAATCAAAGTTTAAATTATAACCCTACCTTAAAATCCAAAAAATATTTACACCAAAACTTCTAATTTGTAATCATTCAAAAATAAAACAATTCTATTAATTAGTTCTATTAAAAAAAAAAAATCTCCTGTTACACATGGATGCCAAAACTAGAATGGTACTTCAAATGATAATGGTACTTCGAATGCATCAAATTATGGCACTATAAACAGATATTCAAATTTAATATTCAAATTAATATTTTATAATATTGAAATCATTGAATTGATTTTGAAATTAGTAAATTAAATTAAAGATAAAAATTTTTGGAATTATTCAAAATATCACAATTCATGTATTAAATCTAAAAAATATATAAGAAGATTTAATATTTAAATAAAAATATATAAAATATCGAATTTAAAATAGGAGAATAAAATTCAAAATTAAAGTTTAGCAAAAAAAAACATATCAGAATTTGAAATTACCCAAAATCTTGCTTATAATTTTTGTGGTAGGATTTGCAAAATTACTGCAGCAAGTTTTATATGATAAGTAGGAATGATGGTTGCGCATTTGAAAAGCTGCCTGCCTATATTGGAATGATTCAATCAAAAAGCGAAATGTGAAAAATTTTTAGGCATCGAATTTCAATATTGTGCAAAATGCAACTAGGCCATTTAAACAGAAGAAAAGAAAAAGTGAGAGAGAGAGAGAGAGGAAAAAAAGAGAGAGAGAGTGAAAAGAAAGGAAATGAACATTTAAAAGTTTGAAAGAGAGATAAAATAGAGAAGAAATGAAAATAACGTAAAAAACATTAGGCTATGCAAAAATAAAATCTTTCATTCATTTTTAAGTTTCACCAAGGATATGCAAAATAATTTAATTTTTAAACTTTCAATTTAGCAATTTTAAAATAAACTAAAAATGTTCGAAAAAAAAAACATATGAAAGCTATAAATTTCAAATTTCTTTATCTTACCTAATATTAATTAATTAAATTTTTCTTTCTTAGAAAAGAAATGGCTTAGCTTTTCATATTTCAAATTTTAGGGCGAAAATTTTTTATCCTAAAATTATTTTAATAATTATTAAATTTTGTTATTGCTAAAAAAAGAGAAAGAAAGAAGAGGAGTAAAAGGTGTGAGTAATATAAAATGCGGAAATTGCTTTCATTTGTTTATCATATTAATTCTTCCTGCAATTCGGAAAATGATTCATTCATATATTGATTGATTATCACAAAATGAATTTTAGGCTTTTTTTTTTCTTTTTTTAAAATTTCAAGCATAATTCTTTCTTATCGAATCGAATGCTTTGATTTTGCATGCTGATAACTAATCAATTGGAATTTTTCAGCATTGATATTATTATAAAAATTGAAATAGACAAAAAGGAATGAAAGACGACGAAGAAAATTTGTCGTAAATTGTGATTATCTACGAATGTAATCATTTTATCAGTATTTTCAATATCATCATGAAAGAAGCTAATGAACGGAAATTTTAAAAGAAATAGAAATATTTAACAATTTTAGTTAACAAATTTCGGAAACTAGTTTTCCTAATTTTTCCCTCTTCAACTCTCTTAATTTCTGTCACCGCTATCAACAACGTATCCGCTTTTATAATGTCCGTTGTCATCTGACAAATAATTACCATTTTTAATTTCCAAATATTATGAGCTAAAATATAGCCTTGTGAAATATAGCCCATTTTTGGATAGAAATTTATAATAGAAATTAATATCTTATTAGTCCGGATTTCCAATTATCTTAATTTTCGATCAAATAAATGATGATATGATGATAAGGAGGTTTTTTTATAAATTTAACTTTGTTACAAAAAATATATCAAAATTTGAACCAAAATTTTTTTGAATAGTATGAAACTTTTTTCCTAACTATTTCAATAAATAATTTGCTAATAAGCTGTGCTCATTAATTAGTTAAAATATAAGGTATATAAAATATAAGGTATAAGGTATACTGCATAAATTATTTGACTTATAAGAAAATAAGAGAAAAGTAACACAGAAAAGTCACATGAAAATAGTCATAAATACAAATGACTAATTTAATTAATTAAAAAAATTTTAAAATAAAAGGTTTGCTAAATTTTTTCTTATTGAAAAAAAAGAAGAAGAAATTTCATGCAAAACAACGAAACGGAAAAGAATCGATAATGACAGATGCATTTTAAAAAGCTAATTAAATATGGAGTATCATTTTTCTGTTGAACAAAGTTTTGAAATCAAAACATTAAATTACACTTCTCAAACAATAATTTTGGATTACATATTTGTGTTTGATGACATCCGATAAAACAATTTATTTTACTAATGATGGCATAGAAGAAATTAGACTATTTCTGAATTGTTATTTTTCGGAAGCATTTTCCGATTTATTTTTTATTGTTCGGTATATGATAAAATTTATAACTAAATGATTTTTCAGGAGTAATTGGTTAATATTATTGCTAGGAAACACTGAATGTTTTCTGGAAAAGAAAAGCTAGATACATTTGAATTAGTATTGAAGATTTTTCCGGAGAAATTGTTTACATTCATTTATTTTTGTAAAATATTTACAGCAACTTTGATAAACCGTATCAAATCAATAAACAGAAACATTAAAATAAGATAATTTTGTGATCGGTTGCTTTCTATCAGCCGGAAAAAGAAAACTGAATAGCCTTGTAAAATACTTTGTTATAGTTAAAAAATTTTTTCCATAAATTAAAATATCTTAATTAGTTGCTTTTGATGATATGTATGAAATTAGATGTAGAAAAATTTGCTATCTATTACTGAATATTCTCTTCAAATATAACAAGTAAATAATTAGCATTAAAAAAATTATGAATTTTTGTTAAATAGATTATATACTAGAAAATATGAGCAGATTTCTAATTTACCTGTTAGAGTTAATGTTGGTTTTGTGTGAAATGTGCTGTTAGAGTTAATGTTGGTTTTGTGTGGAATGTTATATGTTCGATAAAAAATTTTTAACTTTTTAACAGTAGCAGGTGAAGGAATGTTAAAAATATCTGTTTACTACTTTTCAGCATTATTTTCATAATATCATCATCATCGCCATCATCATCACCTGACCTATTTCTATTACTAACAAACATTCCTATTAAATAATGCTAACAATGATAAGAATGATATTATGAAAATGTATTACGTGAAATAGCAAAAGTTTAGAAGTATTTTAGGTAAATATTAAAATGAAATACTATTACACAATGTTAAATAGTATTTTTAGTATTACAAAATCTTTCTTATAAAAGGCGTTCCTATTTGAAAACAAAAGTTTTTAATAAAACAAAGAAGGTAATTTTATGATAAACATTTTTATCATATCATTTGCTTCTTTCATTTATTTATAATATTATAAAAGAAACAAGAAAAGTGATAAGAAAAAGAAACATGAAAATAAAAACCAATTTTTATAATTTTTTTTTAATTAATTAATAATTTTTTTAATCAACTTTTTTTTTCTAAGAAAATCTAATTAGAAAAACTATGTTTAATGTTAATTAATAATTAATTTGAAATATTTGATAGCAAAAAAAATTTTTTAATAGAAATGATGAAATAAATAGCTTTAATGACAGATCAAATTTACTTCTTCTATAGCTGTCAACAACAAAAAAAAAAATTTTTTTTAATTTTTTTTTTTTTTTGGAATGGATAAAATTATATTGCACACGTACACATACTTTTGCTTAATTATAATTATAGAAAAGAATAAAATGAAAAAGTTCCTTTTTTTTTTGAAATGATATATAAACGTATGCATAATTAAACTAACATGTCTTTTAAATTATTAACAAAAAATTTAGAAATTGATGTATAGACAGACGTGCAGACAATACTGATTAGTGTATACACACACATATGTATGTATAATAGAATGAATATTTGATGAATGAAATGGATTAAAAGGAATGGATTAAAAGGGTATTGAGAAAATGATAAAATGATTTTTGTTTAATTATTTTTTTTTTTAATTTTCTTTAATTTTTTTATTTGAAATAATTTCGTCGATAATTTTAAAAGAAAAAAAATGAAATGAAATGAAAATTATTTGAAGAAATGGAAAATAATTAATGAATGAATAAGCAATGAGAACAATTTAGGTTAGCCTATTAGGAATTTAAAGGTCATTTGGTAAACGTTAACCATTTTTCTTCTATTTCTTTTACAATCTTTTTCAGACGAACATTTCGCTCAAAAAAAATTGCACAACCATTCCAATAACGGAAAGAAAGAAAATTTCTGAACATATATCAGTTAAAGGAAATAGAAAACGAGAGATGAAAGATTTGGCAAATAATGTGAAAGGTGAGAGAAGGAAAAGGAAAATAAATGATGTAAGAGAAGAGAGGAGGAAAATAAATGATGTGAGAGGAGAGAGAAGGAAAATGAAAATGAATGATGTGAGAAGAGAGATAAGGAGAAGGAAAATAAATGATGTGAGAGGAGAGACAGGGAGAAGGAAAATAAATGATGTGATAGGAGAGAGAAGGAAAGTGAAAATGAATGATGTGAGAGGAGAGAAAAGGAAAATGAAAATGAATGATGTGAGAAGAGAGATAAGGAGAAGGAAAATAAATGATGTGAGAGGAGAGATAGGGAGAAGGAAAATAAATGATGTGATAGGAGAGAGAAGGAAAGTGAAAATAAATGATGTGAGAGATGAGAGAAGGAAAATGAAAATGAATGATGTGAGAAGAGAGATAAGGAGAAGGAAAATAAATGATGTGAGAGGAGAGACAGGGAGAAGGAAAATAAATGATGTGAGAGGAGAGAGAAGGAAAGTGAAAATGAATGATGTGATAGGAGAGAGAAGGAAAGTGAAAATAAATGATGTGAGAGATGAGAGAAGGAAAATGAAAATGAATGATGTGAGAGGTAAGAGTTAAAAAAAAATGAAAATAAATGATGTGAAGGGTGAAAGAAGGAGAGGAAAGGAAAATAAATGATATGGGAGAGAGAAGGAAAATAAATGATGTGAAAAGTGAAGGAAGAAGAAAAGGAAAAGAGGAAGATAATGATTATGATGTATTATCCTCTCTTTCATCTCTCATCATTTGGATTTTGTTCGAAAGAAAAATGTAGAAAAAATGAAAATATAAAGAAAGAGAAGAAATGAAGGCAAAAAAAAAAAAAAAGGGAGAGGAAATGGATGAAAAGTTGTTAAATTTTATGATGGATATTTATCATTTCTTTTTAAAAATTTCACATTAAAAATAAGAATGACAAAATTTCCTTTCCTCTTTGGAATGACTGTTTAGGATTGATTTTGTAGAAGAGATTTTGCATATTGCACGTATTCTTTATGATTTCACGTATTGCATGTATTCTTTATGATTTTACGAATTGCACGTTTCCTTTATGTTAAATGACAAAATTTTATGTTAAATGTTAAATTTATGTTAATTCATCGAATTGCACGTTTCCTTTATGTTAAATGTTACGTGAATTTCTTTTTTTTCCTACCAAAAATAAGGTAATATCTATCTGATCTATGATCACTTACATTTAAGCCAACTTTGATACAAATAAACATGACCTAATATTTTGTCAAATTTTACAATTGCTAAAAAAGAGGCAGTTTAGATGAACGTTGCAAGAGATGTTTTAAAATTGAACAACCTCACATCTCAATGCTTATATCATCCAAAATGCTTCTTCTGTTTAACTGAAACGTTTTTATTTCCGTTTCTTTTTTTCTGGATTTCCCAAAAGTTCCAAGGTCATATTTTATATCCAAAAAATTCCTTTTTTTTTTTCTTTAACTTCCAAAATTTCCAAAGTTAGTTTAAAATTGAAACTTGTAGTTTTGTTAGAAAGGGAAAAATATTTGTGGAATTTTTCCAACAGAAATCTATTGAAATATAATATTTTAGAGCAGTAGAAGTGAAATTGATAAAAACTGATGAAATTGATAAAATTGATAAAAATAATTGATAAAATAAAAATGATTTTTTTTTTGTTTTTGATAAACGATGATAAGTGATATGTATTTATTGTTTGTAATTAAAATTATAAAAAATTCATTAACAAAAAAATTAGGAGAATTTTGATGATTCACTTAAAAAATGATAATTTATATTTTTTTAGACAATTTTAGACATTAATTAAATAATAGGGGAAAAAAAACATAAAATATAATGAGAGGAAAGAAACAATGAAAATTTTTTTTGAAACAATAAAAATTAATGAAATTAAACTAGCTTACAAATATTTTAAGCAAAAGTTCTTTTTTTTTGAATAAGCTAAAATTATAGGATTTAATTGCGCCTTCTTTGAGACTTTTAATTTTTAAAAGTATTATAAATTGTAAATTTTAATTTTTAAAGTATACTCCATAGCTGTTTATTTCGTGTTAATTAATTTTGATATTTCAGGAAAAGATGAATGGATGAATTACATTTTTTAATTTTTAAAAGCAAAATAGCATTTGATAATTGTTTATTTCGCGTTAATTATTTTTGGTATTTCAGGAAAAGATGAAACAAGAGAAGATATGAGTATAAAGAAATTTCGGGTACATTTGAAAACTTCCGGAAATTCTCGATATACCACTCTATACAGTGGTGTATCGAGTAAACAGTAAACAACAATATTTATAAAATCCAAATTAATAGACGAAATTTTCATTTCCGGTTAACAGATGTAATAGGTTATTAATTATCCAGAAATTGAAAACAATTTACGAAACAATTTGCATGCATTGAAAACTGTAAACTAACCGTATAATAAAGGATTTACCGGATTTGGTATGTTCGTCACCCGTAAAATGGTAACTTCTTTTCATGCCAAAAACTTTTCCGCAATTGTAACAGTTTCACTGAAATTAATTAAACTGTTAATTTTTTTCAATTCAAATTTAAATTTCAAATCATCGTCAGTGAAAGACAAATATATTGATGAGATGAGCAAATCTTATATTCAAATGAAAGATGAAAGAAATTGAAATTATGCAAAAGCACTATTTCGAACTACGAGCAAAAATATTCAATGCCATTTCCTGGAAATAAACTGAAATTCTTTTAATTTTGATAGTACCTTAAAAAAGTCAATCAATAATGAATGTAAGTAAGTTAACTGCTGTATAATAGCTATAGCTATATAATAACTAAGCTATACAATAAGCTGTATAATAACTCAGTAGCTATACAATAACTAAGCTACACAATAAGCTATATAATAACTATATAAGTAGCTATACAATAAGTAGCTATACAATAACTAAGCTACACAATAAGCTATATAATAACTAAGTAGCTATACAATAAGTAACGTTAGATGAGTAAATGTAATGAATTAGTAGAAAACAAAAAAACTATGGGAAATATACAACTGATATCAATAAACTATCATTATATTATACAATTAAATAATTTACAAATAAACAATAAAAATTATCCAAAAAAATTTTCCGAATTTTATTCAACAATTAAAGTTTGAAATTATCATTAAATTTTTTGAATATCATTATTTATCCAAAAGCAAATCCTCAAAATTGCAAAGCCTAAATTAATACAGTTGTAGGCAACAAAGAATAACCGTAACTTAAAAATGGATGATGATTAAAAAGGTAAGGAATAAATAAATGTGATTAAAAAATGATAATTAGTTAAAATTAATAAAGCGCTGGTAAAAATAAAAATTATCTAAAAAAATTTTCCAAATTTTATCAACAATTAAAGTTTGAGATTATTATCAAATTTTTTGAATATCATTATTCATGCAAAAGTAAATCGTCAAAATTGCGAAGCCTAAATTATACAGCTGTAGGCAACAAAGAATAACTGTAATTTTAAAATGGATAATTAATAAAGGTAGAGAATAGATTTAAAAAAAAAACAATAGTGGAAAATTTTCAATATATACTTACCTAAATAAATTTAGTTGTAATTTTAAAATGGATGATGAATAAAAGGTAAAGAATAAATTTTAAAAAAAAAAAACAATAGTGGTAAATTTTTAATATATACTTGTCCAAATAAAATTATCAAAGCAATATTGTGATAATTAAGTTGGTAGTTGCAAAAAGCAAAAACAAATATGATTAGAAAATGATAATTAGTTAAAATTAATAAGGCACTGCTGGTTTTAATCGTCGTTGTTTGCCTTCAAAAATATGAATTTTAATTATCAGTAATAAATTTGCGAGACAAATATATTCATAATGCATAATTAATGCTACCAATAGGTAATTCAATGATAAATATCAATGATAAGACAAATGAAATTGATAAAAGGAAAATTTTCACATATTATATTTTAATATTACCAATTGAAATTAAATAATTTAAAAAATTATATTATTGCCTGAACAGATGTTAATAGCAAATTTTAGAATTATAACAACAATTTTGCTACAATTTTAAACAAACAGAAACGTTGTTGCATAAATTAACATAGCCTGTTCTAAAATTTACTGATTAAAAAAAATGATAATGAATTAAAGTTAATACAAAGTATGATTAAAAAATGATAACGAGTTAAAATTAATATAAAATATGATTTAAAAATCATAATGAATTAAAATAAATACGATTAAAAAATGATAATGAATTAAAAATTAATATGATTAAAAAAATGATAACAAATTAAGATAAATATGATTTAAAAATGATAATGAATTAAAATTAATATGATTAAAAAAATGATAACGAATTAAGATAAATATGATTTAAAAATGATAATGAATTAAAATTAATATGATTAAAAAAAATGATAACGAATTAAGATAAATATGATTAAAAAATGATAATGAATTAAAATTAATATGATTAAAAAAAATGATAACGAATTAAGATAAATATGATTAAAAAATGATAATGAATTAAAATTAATAAGGCGTTGTTGGTTTTAATCGATGAATAATAATGATCCATAATAATATTAAACATTATGCAAAAATTTTTTCAATTTTATGAAACACAATAAAATTATCCAAAAATTTATATATTTGATTTTTGCTAATTTCAATCAAATAATTGTTGTAAAAAATAAATTTTAGGAAAAATCAAAATATCGCAACAATATCCGTAAATTCTCGTTTTTTCTCTCTCATTCATCCTCTCTCTTTCTTTTTCCCTCCCTCTCTCTCTCTCTCTCATATAATATTATGTCAAATTTTATAAGAAATTTTAAATTTTAAAAGAAACAAAAAATGAAAAATTAGACAGTGATCAAAGAGCATCACGCAAAAAGTGTTGAAAAATAAGACTTATTGCTATCATTAATTAATAACTAAGTAAGCCTTAATTGCAGCTAAAGACACTTCGGGAAGTAAACAATTTTTGACAAATTGATTTGCTCATTAATCAATGCGATATGAGGCAATTGCTCGTCACTCGTTGTCGTCGCATAAAACAAGCAAAAAATTTTTTTTGATAATTAAAATTTATATAAAAGAAATGGATGAGAAAATTTCTGAAGCTTTATAAATGATATGATCAATATATTATTGAGCATTAATTAATTAATTAATTAATTAATATTAATATATAATTTTTTATAAATAAAATAATGGATAATTTAAAGGTTTTAAAATTAAAAAATTATTCCTCTTCTCAAAAAACTTTCAATATTTTTTATTTCTATTTAGAATTGTGTACAATATTAATATTAATGATTTAATGATTAAAGTCTGTAGCCAAGTGGTGGAAAAGCAAAGAAAATTACGACTGTCAATAACATTTCGGATAGTGGAAAAAACAAAGAAAATTAAGACTATTATTTTTCACTTTTCTCAACAGTTAAAATTTCTTTTCTAATCTCTATTTCCATTCACAATTTTTCACAGTTGAAATGTTATTTCTAATTATTGCTAATTTAAAATTTGATAATTTAAAATTTCAAAATGATAATTTTGCATTATTTTAGAATAATTATCATTATACGAAAATAATTTACAGTTAAAGAAGTCATTCATATACAAACATATTCATCAAAGTATGATACCATTGAAATACCTAAAATTTTTTTTCTCAAATTATTATCAACATTTTAGAATAGTAATATTTATATTGAAGCAAATTATCCTAATTAAATTATAATAAAAATGTTATTATTTGTTAATGATATTATAACGCTTATCAAGCATAAGAAGAAATATTGATATAGCAAATAAATAACGAAATTATTCGACATTTTCTTGATAGTTTTTAATTTGCATAATTTTGATAATTATTGAATTTGCTGTTTGCTGTATCAAAATGATAACAAAAAAATTTTTTTTTTAATGATAACAAAGTGATAACAAATTTAAAAATTGAACGAAAGATATTTAGCATATAAGTAAATTTCAATAATGAATTAGAATTTAAAAGTAGGAAAAGATAAAAATAAGATTTCAATAATAAATCAAAATTAAGAATAGAAAAGAAAAAGATTTTAAAATAGGAAAAGATAACGAGAGGAATAAGTAATATTTTTTTTATCTATACTTTGTAATCTCTAATTTCTCATTTTAGCTAAATCAAAAAATGTAATATCCCAATATGTGGATGTATGTATTTTAAGTGAATCGAACAAATATAAATAGCATAGCTTTTCAGACAGCAAATAGAAGAAGATGGATTTAGCTATTTTGTGCTGAAGTCAATCAATTCAACTTTTGAAGCGATACTAGAATATAAATAATAAGAGTTACCTTTTAAAACTATTATTATTATTATTATTATTTCAACCTTTCTTTTACGTATCAAATATCATATGCAACGATTTCAATTAATATTCTTAGCATTAGGTATTTTACTAATAATAATAAGTTACCTTTTAAAACTATTATTATTATTATTATTATTTCAACCTTTCTTTTACGTATCAAATATCATATGCAACGATCTCAATTAATATTCTTCGCTTTAGGTATTTACTATGAGCAAAGAAAGAAAAAGAAATGAAAATGAAAAATATATTTTTGAAAATATTGAATGCATATTTGTTGTAAGCATAGGATGAAATTAATTTTGAAATTATTTGAAAATTCCTTAATTATTATAATTATATGTATGATTATATATTGAATCTGCCATCAGATTCAATATATAATCAAATATAATTAGCTATAAAGTTGACAATATGAAAATGAATATGAAAGTATATAAAGTTATAAAAATCGAATTTTACAGATATGAAACGATAAGAGTCTACGAGATATTTCGAGCTTGCTAATCTATCAATATTGCAGAAAGGATAAATGAATGATACAGAAAACGACGACGGACAAAATTTTACTGCAAAATCATTTCATAACTTGAAAGAGAAAATTTCAATTTTAATAAAAGCTCTATATTCGATACTGCTGAATTTATTTGCTTAGTATTTTTAGAATTCAATCAAATCTACTAATCATTAATTAAGCTGTTCAATTATATTTAAAAGGTAGTTAAGGTAGTTGAAAGAAAAAAAAGAGAGCACTAACAATTTGCGAAGAATTTCATTTATACCTGAGCATAAATTGTTCGTTCAACTATAAAGTAGAAGGAAACAACGGATAAATGGAAATACTAAAAAGAAGTATTATGTATTGCTCTTGATGATTAGGCCTAAATACCACTTTAAAAAATTTTTCAAAAGTATTTTATAGATGCTATAATTGACATATGTTGAAGTAGAAAATAACTTATGAATATTTTATGATAAGAAGAGAGAGAGAGAGAGAGAGAGAGAGAAAGGAAAGATAACAAGATGAAAGTATTTTAATTTAATAGATTATTGAAAATTTATTTTTTTAAATATTAAAAAAGATATTGCAAATAATTCTTCTGCTAACAAT
>CAKAEH010002017.1:0-17969 GCA_916381525.1 Cercopithifilaria johnstoni
ATATATGGTTTATTATTTTAGTTATAGAATTCCTGTTGCACATGCGCTGCTGTCGTTGTGGAAACAAAAAAAAAGTTTTCCTGCGAGAAACATAGAACATACTGAAATGAGAGTGAAGATTTAGTTCTCTGAATCAAAACATTCTTCATTAAAAGTTTTCAGTCTAATTCATTAATGATTTAGAAGACTTAAAGAATGAATCAAAGAATTTCTTCAGACATGTGAATTTTCGAAATGCCAAGGAAGCCTTAGTGGTACTTTTCCGAAGTGTCACTGGTGAAGATTGGAATGATATTATGCATGACTGCATGGTATATTATTAAGCACTTATCTCTTTTCTTTTTATATTATAAAGATATATTTGTAAACTTATCACATTCAAATTAAACATCTTTGTATACAATGCTAGGAATTAATCGATTTACCAGATCTGTCTATATTATAGGTTATATTCCTCTCATTTTATTTTGTTTTGGAAATCTTCAAATTTTTTTTTTAAGCGCAGTCCACCATTATGCTATTGGAAGAAAGGTGTCAGTTACTGGCAAACTGATTGTGGCAATTACTTTGGTGCAATTATTTACTTCTGCTCTTTCTATCTCATTATTACCTACATCGTTCTCAATCTTCTTGTTGGTTCGTCTTAAGGAAGTTCCATGTCAACTTTAACGCTTCTCTTCAAAAATGCTGTGGAATAAATCTTTAAAAAAATCATTGTTACAGCTGTGATCATTGAGAATTTCTCGTTGTTTTATTCAAGCGAAGAAGATGCTCTTCTCAGCTACGCAGATATTCGTAATTTTCAGCAAGTTTGGAATATGGTAGATGTAGAACAGAAAGTAAGTGATTTCAAAACTATTAACACTATCTTATCATTCAATGCAACTTATCTTTCGATAGAACAAGAAATATGCTAATCTGGATATTGCTAGCTATCAAATGATCCCATTTAATTCATTATTATCTCCTTAACATTTATACATTTATAGCGCACAATACCGGTACGTCGAGTGAAATTTTTACTGCGTTTATTGAAAGGTCGATTAGAAGTTGATCCAAATCGAGATCGTCTGCTGTTTAAGTATATGTGTCATGAAATGGTTCGACTGCATAATGGTGATGACATCTCTTTTCATGATGTTCTGAAGTTCGTTATTCTTTTGAATTCCTATATAATTTGTTCTTGAAATGATTCGATTGCTTGTTGATTTCGGTCTCTTGTTCTTTTTATCATTCATTGTTGTTTACAATTGCAATGCATAATTCATATCTTAGTTATTTATATTATTTACCAGAAAGAAATTTTTAGTATGCTATCGTACCGTAGTGTGGATATACGAAAATCTTTACAACTTGAGGAATTGCTACATCGGGAAGAATTGGAATATATCATTGAAGAGGAAGTGGCAAAGCAGACGATACGTACATGGATGGAAGGCTGTCTACGACGAATCAAAACACAGCAAAATGTGCCTTTTTAAATTTTATTCAATTTATTTTCTATAGATCATGCATTTAATAGCAACTCTTATCCATCTTGCATTCACGCAAGAGAAATAATATAGTCACTTACGTAATATTTATCCGTTTCTGCATATGAGAGACAAAATAGATCATAAAAGACCATTCGTCTGATGCGTTCCATTTTCTGACAGATATTTAAGTCTACAGAATCTTTCATCTAAGAAAAATATTCAGTTTAGTGAATAGGCTTTGTGAAAAAGTTACTTTCAGAAGGATATTCCATTGATTGCTCATCTGCGACCATTTCCAAACGAACAGCATAGTATGTCTTCGATGTTACAACTAAATCAGATTTCAAATCAGGTAAATGCACCAAGTAATCTTCAGCAAGATCAATCACAACAAATTGGTGAATCAATTGATAATGAAGAGGAGGAATTGATCAAATATAAACCGACTAAAAGATCACGAAGGAGTAGTATCCCAGAGCTTGTTGGTGTTCGTTTTTTTTACTTTATTTTAAAATTGAAAGTAACATTGGAAATAAAATACGCAGCACTCATAGAAATAAAATGGTAGTTCATGATAAATCTATCAAGTTAGTAAATACTTTCACTTTATTAAAATGCAATGTAAGATAAGCGAAGAAGAATAAAAAGAAAGAGAATTAATTATTTGCTTTATCTGAGTAAATTTAATAAGTTTTACTATTTAATTATATGTTCATAACTCATTGAATATTAGAGCTGAAATGATCATTTTGATTTACTGAAATGATCTATTTGCAAATGAAATGAAATTCGTTTTGCGAAAATGTTTTACACAGTCTAGTTTTCCTCAAATTTATGAATGAATTAATGAGGATTGTTGACAAAATAAGAGATACGTTTTTTGGCATTTTTTTGTTATATTATTGATGAAATTACTCCAAATTCTTCACGAGTTTTGATTTTAGGAGGCTGCAAAAAAGTTCATTTTTACCGGAAGTTCCAGCACTCGACTACGAGGAGTATATAGCGCCCAATCGGTAGATCGTGAGGAAAAAGGCATGAAATCTTTACTGAGCGCTGAACGAACTATACCAATCACTCGCGATGATAGGAAGTCAATCAAAGGTGTTCAAGTTAATGTATGTATAATATTTCTCAATTTCATTGATCTATCCCATTGTGTTGTTATAGGAAATTGAACATATGAAACGGAAACAGAAAAAGAGAAGAAGCTTTCCTGTTTGAACAGATTCTTATGAAAGTTCGAAAATCGATTGTATAATGTATTGCTCCCATTTACAATATATATGGTTCGGAGTTTATTTAAGGAGGGAACACAAAAATAAGTATGCTATTTTCAGTTACCATCCAGCGAACTACCTGATGTTGAAGAGTGGAATGAAGAGAATGTCAATAATGATGTGGGAGATTTTGCCGATCGGAGATATTCTGCAGAATCTGCCTTTCTCGCTGTTAATGAATTCAATAACGGTAATATTGAATTGTTTCTTTTGATATTATTTTCTTATTTTTTTAATCTGCTTTTTCTATTCTCTCATCCAATTAAACTTTTTCCTTCATAAATATATGGATAGTTTTAATTTTCATCTCCAATTATCATCTTAAAATGATCTTTCCGGAATAATTTTTTAAGTGTTCCGATAGTTGTTGTTTTAAAAATAAATACTGTGTTAATCTACAATGAGCGGAACTAACAACAATTATTCAACACTACATTGTAAAAATAAGCCTGGACACATCCTAATTTTTGCTTTCATTTGTCTCATCCCATCAAGTTGGTGGTAGCTCTCTGAGAACACTTATTATTAAGTGTATATGGATAATTTTAATTTTTATCTCCAATTATCATCTTAAAATGACCTTTCCGGAATAATTTTTTAAGTGTTCCGGTAGTTGTCGTTTTAAAAATAAATACTGTGTTAATCTACAATGAGCGGAACTAACAGCAACAGCATTATTTGCATTATCAGTTGTTTTTGTTATCTGCGGTATCCTTTCAGATGTGGTTTCATTCACCGGTAAACTTGCCAATTCTCCCTTTACATGGGTATCTTCCTCAGATGGTGAAGAAGACGCTCATGTAAAAGAGTGGTGGTCCAAATTCAACATTCTCATCCTCAGCTAGCAGTTGGTCAAATTCCTTTAAACTTAATCAATGAAGGAACTCATCCTCCCATCACCTCTTGTACAGTTTTTATTTTTTGAAAATTCATCATCAATTCCGTATCTATTTCATTTCGTTCGATAACCACACTCCTTACCTTCACTTAACAAAACATAGACATTCCTAATTTATTACTTATCACTTGTAAATATTCACTCTTTTATGTAGTTTGTTGCAATTGATCATTTCAAAAATAGTTGATAATACTGTTTAATTATTTCCGAGTGATAATTTTAAAGATCAATTTTTGACCTATGCAGTGAAATTAATCATTCATAAAAGCTGTGAATCAAGGAATATCTCACAAGCCTACAGGAAATTCATGTCTTGCATGTCTTCCATTTCAATCTCAAATTACGATATTTCATTTCAATCTCATATTACGACATTTCATTTCAATCTCATTAAGCCACTCGTTATTAAGTTTTACATGAGGATAAATTGATTTTTCGATTTTGGTTTCCTAAATTTTCGCTGAAATCTTTTCCAAAATGTTGAATGTTTCGAGTATTTTGAAATCTGATATGACAATACCTCACTAACAATCGGAGTTGCTGTTCCATTGATCACCGTTTTCAAATCTCCCAAAAAAACCACACATAATTTGCATTTATCAATCTTGTTGACTGATGATGATTTTCATTAGCAATCAGTATTTCATGAAATTTTAGCTGGTTCACACCTAATCGTCGAGAATCGGAGACGACACTTACACTTTCAACAAACGATATGCAAATAGTGTACAAACTGAGTAGTAAAAACGAACCAAACATCACTATAAAAAATGATTTTCAAAACTAAACTGGTACCACAGAAAGATGCCCAACTCGATGTCCTGAGTTTGCGAAATAGCAACTTCGGATTTCAGATATAATAATCCAAAAAACCGCCTAAAGTGATTTTGTATGAATTGGTTCCTCAGAATGAAGTTGGTAAAGATAGCAAAACAAATATTACTACTTTAGCAAGCAATGCCTTAAACTCTACGAAATGAATTTTTTATCAGATGCTTGTTCCCAACAGATTGGTGATATGCCTTATTAGCATGACCTCATATATTTGATTTGCCATCTTCTAACAAAAGTAAAAGATACAATGGTATGCCAAACTTGTTTACAAGCAGGATGGTTATCTTTCCTACGAAACTTATGCAGTAACGTCTACAGCATGGTTTTTTCGGCACAACCCTCTTACGCGCCTTGTAGGCCTAAAATACAGTTACATGTAACTTCATAACTTCTAGCCATGTTGAAAAACTGATTCCTTTGACTCACGCAAAACACCTCACTAGCCATAAAGCGGTTAGCAAGTCAACGATCTGTGGACATTTCAGTTTGACAATTTTACTTGGATTGTCTTTTTTCAAACACATTGCAGACATGTACAATACAGTGTACCATTTTCAAAATACACTTTTTCTATTGAAGAATTTTGATTACTGAATGTCACTTCATATATGCTACCATATTACAAATATTCCATTTGTTTAGTGAATACATATTTACTACTCGAATACCACATTATTAGGTAGACATAAGATTTCGAAATCTCATCTTAATGCAACCTAGATCACGAGCTTTGCAAATATTTTCCAAAACTCAAGAATACATTTAATTCGTGGCAGCAGAAGCTAACAATTCAAAAATAAAAAGCAGAAATAACAAGACAAGAAAGCGTTCATGAGAAGACTACAAAACTCTGATATTTTACTGAGAGAATAAAACGAGCGACGCAAAAGTATAACGACTGATACAGTTACAAAGACAAAACATGAAGTATCAAAATGGGTAAAACAGATTTGAATGTTCTGATTGATAGTTCCATTTTTTAAAAATACAAATAAGCGACAGAATGCGCACGACTCACGTCTGATAGGTGTAATGTCCAAAAATAGGTGATTTAAATTTCTATGATTGAAGATATACAAGATGAATTTAAAAATTCCTGACTGTTCCCATAAGACAAATGGAAAGTTCAAGCTCCAATAACAGTGAAACAATGCAAGCGACGTAACAAAATGCACGGTCGCGAACATACTATAATTCCAATATTAGGTGAATTGCTTTCATGAAAGAGAAATATACTTTCTCCTGGTGTTCCAGAAAAAACGTTTCAAAACCAAGGAAAATCCTCCCATCCAAAAAATCAAATTAATTCTATATCTTTCTCAAATTCGAGTCAAAAATAACGAATTCCCAATTGGTTTCATTTGCCGAATTCATGAAATACATTACACAATCATGAACTGATGGGAGATCGATGATAATAACTACGTTCGATTTTTTGATGAGGACTGCTAATATATTAAAAGCAATCAAAAATGTCATATTTTGCAGTGATGAAATTAGTACCAGAAACAACAAGGTGACGAGAAGCTATAGCGAAAGAACCGTTTCCTTGTAGTAGATGTCCAAACATACGTGTACAGATAAAAAAATTCCTGGATAAATCAAATGCGACTTGGTGCACAGATTCAAGAATTTCAAAAACAGCACTAATAGCAGAAGGAAAATAACTGAATAGGATGATTAAGCAGTGACAACAAATGCTCTCAATTAAAAATGAAATTTGGAAATCGAAATGAACGATTATTAGCTCTGCGCACGATTACATTTTTGTATAAATACGAACAGTCCATATCGGCATAGCGATAATCAGAATGTTCAATCCAAATTTTTTGGAATTTATGCAAAACAAAAATAATGTAAGAAATTTTTCAAAACCAATATTTTACGAAATTACGCATTCTCTATAGAGAACAATAATAGAGAGATTATTAGCCTGGCCAGATAACTTCAAGGCAAAACGTTGTCCCCTTAGATAAACAAAATAAAAACAAGTCATTATAAACATACACGTGCAGATCAACATACCCTACAACAAAAAGAAAAACAAAACAAACGAAATCAATAAATCATTTTGTCAGGTGAATAAAAAAACGCTTCCAATAATTTTTCGAAATTTCTTGAAAAAAGGCTGGAAGTTTGAAGTCGGCTTTTATTAAGTAGTGATAAATTTTCAATAAGACAAAGTTTAAATAAGAACAACACGCGAAATTACTTCAACAATAATACCATTTTCCATCCTGGATGTTTCGGAGCTCTTAATAATATAATGGACGAATGGAACAACAAGACAGCTAACGTGAAAAAGCAATGACAACTGAAGGCTCACGATGATTTTCAACAAACTGTGCTTGAGCACAAGAATAACAAGAGACCGATAAAATCAAGCTATGCCTGCTGATTCTAGCCTTAGAGATTTTAATTTGCAAAAATTGGCAGCCAATTTGAAATCCAGAAGAATGTTAAAATTTTTTACTTTTTCCTAAATAAACGTAAACTCAATAACAAAGAAGAAACGAATTTCTTTACAAAAGCCATTCATATCAGTTAAAAAATATGCAAGGCAGCACAATAAACCAGAATTCTAGAAAAGGGAAAAAGCGACCACCAAAGAATCAAAAGAAAGAGTTCTAAATGAAATTAGAAACCAATTGCTCAAACATTAAGCAAAGCATGTTTATCACTGACCGCCTAATGTGCACTTGAAATAGCTATGAGCATCAGTCCTTGGAAGGTCACTTACTTCCCAGTTGGACAATCGACAACAAAAATCCAAATCAAAATAACAGTTGAGAACTAAAACTTTAAATATCAATGAATTCTGCTGCCTTGGGCCTAAAAATTATAAATAACAGTTATAATAATATTAATGACACAGCGCGAATATACAAGATACGTCAAACGATGTATATCTATTATCATATACACACACATCTGACTATTTTTTCAATCTGGATTCAAAAAATTTTCATAACAAATTAAATTTGCGCATCATAAATTAGAACAATTCACCGACAAAAACCTGACGTTAATCCTTCTGATTTTCAAAGTGCTGTGAATGCATTTTTTTTTTAATTTGCAGTCTTCAATAGATGCATTACCACTGCGATTCTTGAAGGCCCAGCGAAGAACCTATAGTTAAAATGTATCATGTTTTTAGTAAATGAATGAGACTCGCTGAAAAAACCCAATTTTTTTACATCAGTTGTTTTTAGCTTTCTACTTTAAGATGGCTGCAGGTCTATTTTTCAAAACGAATAAGAAAATAAACACAATTTTTAATACTATAATATAAAATGGGATTTAACATCTCAAACAATATCGTCAACTTCAGGCAAATTTAATTACCCTTAACAAGTCACATTCTATATTTGACCTTAACACACAGTGATAAGAATTTTTGAACAAGAAAGTCCAGATTTGTCTAAGACTAAAAATTCCATAATATTAAAAATTGCATTTTGAAAAATCAGATGACGCAAATCAATAACCAAAAATGCACAAATGAATGTGAGTTAATCCAAATTTGGGAAAATTATATTAAAAAATTACCTATGTTGAGCTTCTGTACACACCCTGAGTATTGGAAGTACTTTGCCCATTGGCTGGTCCAACAGTTAATCGCTGTGAAAAATCACTCATTAGCTGACTAAGCCTTGCTTGCACGGCTTGCGACGACTGAAAATTACCGAGCACACGAACAGTCGTTGCTTTTTGGGCTTCATCATCACCTGCATCATCCGGAATTTTTACCTGTGCTCCTGTCATACGCTGCAATTCGCGGACCTAAAAATATTTAAGTGAAATTACTTCAATACTTGAATTTCTAATTTCAGTTCGATGCGTTAGATCGTTTAAGATTAGGAAGCTCACATTTTGGCCTCCTTTTCCAATAATTCTTCCAACAAGTTTGCTGGGCACAGCAATTTCAGTGCATAATCGTATTTCATCCATGTAGTGACAACTTTGTTCAGCAATGCGCTGATATATCCAGAATTGTGCCTAAAATGACATCTGGAATCAGCTTCAGCATTAAAATCAGGAAACATAAATGCGAAAAATAACCTCATTAGCCAGCATACTCTAATTTTTAATATAAGTCTTGCAGAAACAAATAGCAAAAAAGTTCGTAAAAAATAATAATGACATTGTACCTTTTCCGTCTAATCCCCTTTTTTTACCTCATTCATTTTTAATTGAAAAACATCACATTGGACAGAAATGAAGTTTTAAATGTCTTAAATGTGTAATAGACTAGATGAAATTTTCTTACAATTTCATAAACATTTATCTATAACTACATGTATCTTGATGCAGTAGAACAAAATAGTCTAGTGGAATCTAAGATTCGATTTGTGTTTTCACTATATTTTGTGGAATTTCTTCCAAAAAACCTATTCAAATCTTCTGAGAACTATTCAAAATCAAAAAATTACTTTATATTGTTGAGGATCGTTACCAGTAATCGTCACGAGACGCTCCTCAGCATGAATATCCTTATCTTTGTCCTTTGATAGTTTTGGTGATGATGCCTACAATTCGATGACGATTTAGAATATTTAATATTGGTCAATATTTTCGGCATTTCAAGAGAAAATAATGAAAAATTAAGATGTAACCGTAACCGATTGATTCAACTTCTTTTGGCTTAAAATTTAAAATACGCTTAAAGAAGATTTACACCTTAACTACCAGAACCAGTTTGCTTATCTATTTCAATTATATTTCAATATTTGCAAGAGGGATAAAACAATACTATTATAAACGTTGATATGACCTTTTCTACTACATTCTCTTCTTTCTTCCCATTTTGTTTTTCATCGCTGTTATTTTCATCCTTTCCCGGTTCATTAACCCTTTCATTTGCTTCCACCGTTTCCTTCTTTAATGATTCGCTCACATTGCTGTTTTCCTATGCATAACAATGATGATTTTCCATGCCATCAAAAAACCACTAACTTTTTTGAAATTTACTTAAATTCAATGAGTTCTCTAGAAATTGAACTATTGAACCTTGTCAATTTTTTCGTTGTTCCCTTCTCCTCTGCTCTCCTTTTTATCTTTATTTATTCCACCACCTTCAATTCGGAGTTGCGCACCTGTGAGCCGTATTGCACTTCGAATATGAGCACCCTAAAAGCACCATTAAAACAAAATTGCCAATCAGCTCACAGACAAAGTTGAGAAATATATCTTTTCATTCTTTATGTATTTTCTTCATCAAAAGATTAACAACAATAATAACAACATATAGTCAGACAATACTATTGAGAACTGTATATCGCCGAATCACATGCAAAGCTAGAAAAGCTGAAATGAAGAGATAAACTCCACAAAGGAAAAAAATTAAGAAGTATGACTCAGGATTCTCATCAATTGAGAACTTAGCTAAGAACCTCAAGCTCCTGTTCCCATCCTCAACACTCTCTTATATACTGTCCCTGCTTCTGATCTAATTGCACAAAGTTTTTAAAAACAGCTAACCTTTGCACCAATAAGTGCACCAACCATATTATTTGGTACCCACATATGAACAGTACGAACTTGCTGCTGCCCTGTACCAGTCGTGGCAGTACCAACCGTACTGCGAACATACTGGGCAGGTGGGACACCAGTAGCGGCATTCACATAACCTGCTTCACCCACGGACGTCATCAAAGGCATAACCGCTGCGGCACCCGTATTTGGAAAGATAATCTGGAATAAATAAAAAACAAGCGTAAGAAAAAGTAAAAACTTTTCAGACGTTTAAAATAGGAATACCGTACCATCTAAATATTTCTGCAAGGAATAAGGTCAAAAAACAATCTGCGTAAAACATTAAAGATCATCCCAAAGCTTAAAGAGAAAATATCTAAACAGTAGCATAAGAAATGAAAAATAAATCGACACAAAAGAACAAAAAGATCCCAATTCTCGCTTGAAATTTGAAACTAACCCGGCTATTCACATCAGCTTCAAAACTTAGACGTAATTTTTGACTTATTTTTTGCTCCGCTGCAGAAACGACACTCATCGTGGGAGCTTTCACGGTGACTGTTCGTTCCAGATGCATTGACAAATCGGATCCATACAACGGCGAAGCAGCATAGGGTGGCATCAAGGCGTAAGCGTCACGTGCCAAAGTTGGTTCACTTAAATCAATGATGAAAGTTTCTTCGTTTTTAGATAAATTTTCTACATTTTACTAATACATCAATAGCAAGAGGGCGATCCAGTTGCGTCATATAAAAATTCAGTTTCAATACTCGTTTTATAGATGTTACACATATCACAGTTGTAGACGAATAACGTTTACCGTTTTTATACAGTGCAAAACACGAACACGATGCAAACGCATAATAAAAATAAGCAACAAGTGAACCGATCCCTTTTGCATCACAGACTGCTTTCGAAATATCAATAAAGCTACATTTCCGCATCAAAAACCAAGAAAATAAATAAAAATAAAACCAACTTCGACACATAAATATGAGCACCAGTCTCTTCCATAATCTTTTTGATTGTAACACCACCTCTACCAATCAAACGTCCAACCAATTGATTATGAGCACGAATTTTCAGTTCAATATCAGGACTGAAAGTTGTGTATTCAATAACTGATTCGATGAATGGTTAATATAGAAAACAGCGCAAAATAATCAAGTAAAAAAATTTTTAAACAATACAGGTTCAAATTTTCAAACGTTCAAATTTTTTGATCATTCCTGATCGGAAATTCAATATTTTAAAGGCAGAATTCAAAAGGTTTGAGAGAAGTCAAGATATATTTAAAAAAAAAACCTTACTGTTGCGTTATAGTGTTATCTTTTTCCATTTCTTTCCTTACAATTTCTAAAATTTTGACGCATGCTTTCGAACAACCCTCTGGCTGCCCCAAAATAGATATGATCTATAATAAAAAATGATTGACATATATTTAGAATTATATTTTGATCCTTTTATAATTATTAAACTTTCAAAACTCAAGAATTAAAAAAGCATAAATCCCGTAATCGCAAAAGAAAACCTTTTCCGTATTTTTTGCAAGATCACGCCCAGCTCTTTGTACATCAACAACACAGCGCGCTTTGGATTCTTTCGTTATTTCGCGGATGCTCGATCCACCCTGACCAATGATTGCTCCCACATATTTTGCATCAACAACAATTCGCAATGGCATATCCTACAAATCAAAAATTTCTTTTGGAACTAAAAAAGCGAGCAACCTATTGTGAATTTGAATCTAGTAATTTATAGATTGGAATGCGAATCACTCGATTCAAATTGCAGGACTCTCAAGATATACCAAACAGGAGGATGCTGCTTTAAAATGATAAGTGCAGAACGACTAAGACAATAACGACGGTCTGAACATTTACTACTGAAAAGTATCCATACAATGTGTATTTCACGCAATAACAAGAGTAAGCCGGAGATGCTTTATAAAAGAAAGCTGACCAACAGTATATAAATTAAATTAAAATGGAACCACATTCTAATTTATAATGCTATCTATTATTAACTACCATTTATTATAAACACATTAAATTATATTTGCACTTCGCTCTTAGTCATTCTCTATTCTCCACTACAGTTACGGAATTTCGAACTTTGATATTCAAATGTCAACCTGAGACAAAGGCATACAATGATGCGGTGTAAGTGAAGCTGCCAGTGGTGTGATGCCTTGAGCAATATTATGCGATCCATCAGCCGAAACAGTTCCTGATTGATGCATGCCTTGATGAGTGATACTTCCCGACGGCACATTACTCTGATGTACACCACTGCCACGATTTATACCGTTTCCACCAACATCGTGACCACTTTGCCGTTGTTGTACATTATTTGCCACCTCTTTAAACATTTCCGCGTCAACACCAAATAAAAATATATGACGCTGTGAATGAAGAAATGCATCATAATAATATTCAAATCCTCTACGCAAAGCAGTGAATAAAGTGATAACCTATATTCACATGATGCATAATAGATCACAGGGATAACAAAACTACTAGTTGCTAATGTTGGAAAAATAGTAAGCCTTTTTTATGACGAAGAACAAATCTTTTCTCAGATATATGCATTATAAAGAGACGTTGAAAGCCTATATAAAGAAAAAGTATCCCAAATTTATTGATTTTAAAGAAAAAAAATCTAAACTTACGCCCAGCACCAATAGACGGACGAGAGTAATGGCTTGGACCTTGCTGAAATGTCACGGGATGATGCTGCGGAACGGTTTGATAACCTAAAGAAAAAACAAAAGAATTTCGTACAAATTCCCTAACTACGCAAATAATGTCATAAACAGCAATTTTGACACCAAAGGAAATTTAACCACTTAGCTTTGAGAAACATAAACACATAGCATGTCTGCTAAAAATGAAGCACGGAGCGTGGATCATCTTTTCTGATTTCTTCACTCAACCACTCACGCGTTAAATTTTCTTCAGTCCCTTTGACTTTCACCTGCCAGATGTTACAGTATTCTTCGCTTTATTTAAGTCTATTATCATGTTGCCGTAAATTTCGACGAAAAAATGAGGCCTTTGAGTTATATTTTAGAATGAAAACAGAAGAGCATAGCAATGTGCGGAATGTGGTACTATTCAAGCTATAAATGAAAAGATCGAGTTGCAGAAAAAATTTTCCACAACTATATTAGATATACGTAACTACGACACCATTTATAAATAAAACTAAGCATTAAATTTATAAATAAATTTAACCCAATATTTTCTGAAAAAAAAACAAAAATCATCCATTTACTGCAAATAATATCATTCAATGCTTAGTTTTATCCCTTTCAGCTATCTACTCTTCTATCTCTTCACAACTAATATTTCTGCAACAAAGAAAAATTAAAATATATTGTTGTTCCTAGTCATAATTTCTTTTCTATTGTTGCCCCTAGCCATAATTTCTTTTCCAAATAAAGTTACGAAATAAAAGTTTCGTTTTGAGAAGCATCGATTTTTATATTGATTATGGAAGTTGGAAATGAAAAATGAAGAACTAAAGTAGGAAAGAGCAAATGGAAAAAAACTGCCTCATTAAGCAATATAACAAGAATGCCTACCATTCGAAAATTATCGTATCTTAAGAAGAAAGAATTTGAAAAACAGGAAAAAAAAATAATAACAGATAGTTACAACAGCTACCTGTCGAAAAACAAAAAGAAATGGAGTGTTTTGTCATCAATTAGAGAATAATGAGGAATACGAGTTATTCATACATGTCGGCACATGACGTTTTCAAATTTTAGTCCCATCGTATGCAATAAAATGATCAACAAAAAGGATAAGCACCATACAGAGTGTAGAAAACTTCTATTTGAATGCATAAGGCAACATTACGTTAACTATGCAACTGTTCACTGTTAAGAAGATATAGCTTTACGCATCAGATAGGATTAAAACTCAGTTTTCAAGGAGTATGTGAAAAAGACTACATCAGTAAGCATATTTCTGGGAAGTTTTATCCCTTTAATTTCGGAATTTAACTGTAAAACTTCCATTTATATGGATGATTTTTTGCTCAGTATCCTCTCAAAAGTTCTAAGTACTAAAAAGTTTTCACAAGTATGTCATCACTAATTAAAATGGTAAGTGAAACTTTGCATTTTTATCAGAAAATTATTGGGAATATAAATAAGTTCAACAATAACACCACTACTGAATGCTTAAAAAAGATTTAGCTTGCAATGTTGAATCTAATTTCACACTGCAACATCTTATGGTGTAAATTTCGCGAAAACGAGTTCTTCTTAAGAAATGGTTGTAATGGAACAGATATTCCCGATATAGAACCGAAATAACAACAAAACCCTTAAAAGTCAGCTATTGGATATAAATGAGTGAGGAACAATCCAATTTTTAAGCATTTCGTGTTGAAAAAATTGATCGATGATGAACGTTAAGACTTTGTAAAGAACTTTTAGAATAAACTGTTAGTGAAGTGCTAAGAAAACGAAAGTTGAAGGTGCAGCAAACCAAGATACTACAATAAGTTCAGCAGAAGTGAAAAAAGCTGCAACAAAAATGCGAAATTTCCGAATGCAATTTAACGGCATTATGCAAATACACATGCATGCGTAACATTTCCACTAAATCATACCCATTTTAATGTGATTTCTCGCATAAATCTTTGATAAAAAAGCTCTATAAGACAATTATAGTTTATTTCATTTACACACTATTCACTTAATTTAATGAGTTTGTCTACTGAATGGTGACTTTTACTAGATACTAGATATGAGATGAGTTTAAGATATGAGTTCAATCCTCACCTAGCGACCCACTATGATATCGAGAAACATCATATATTACTTTTTGCAATCTGCATTCATGAAAAAATACTAAACATGTAAAATCGAGGAAGGATTGAGCACGTACACTTAGTGATGAGACACACAATAAGTACGTTTTCTAACACATTTCTCGCAACTTTCTGCAGAAAGCCTCTTTTACGGAGTACTATACTAAAAGTAAGATACGGATATGACGGAATGTGATAATGATTGGCTGATGCTATATAGTGATCGGACTCACATTTTCATTATAGAGGAAATTTCATTCTAATCTTATATAATAGTTACTGATTCAGTTATAAAAATTCCACTTTAATGGGTATTTGGATTCCAAAAACCTTTAGCAGCGTTAATTTACGTCTGCAACACTGAGCTAAGACCGATATATATATATATATATAAAGTAAAACTTGTCATTCGTCTTTCTTGATTGAAAACACCATCGTCAAGAAAATTTGGTGGATCATATTCTAAAATCAGATATAACGTTTCAGACGCTTTTTGCTTTATTAAAATATAAACTATATTATAAAGAATATAGAAATTTAAACGAACCAGCAATATATGGTGGTTGATTTGGATATAAATTGTAGGGCGTTGTGGTGTAGACATGCTGTTGCGCTTGAGCTGATCGATTCGCAAAATGCTCCATTTCTTTTTTCAATATGTCTCACTTTTTTCTGAACAAATTACTTTCACAGTCCAGCCGTTGCTATCTACGGCAAACGGGAGCAACTAATTATTATGAAAAGATTACAGGTACAATTTTTTTCAACTTCATGAATGTTTAAAGTGCAAGCAATAATATCTTTTATAAGAAATGATACGCAGCCTGGTCTGAATGGAAGGATCGACGAGGATATGTTCTATAATATTTCCTTTGCATAGCAATCAGGACGATATATGCTGAGAAACAAATACATTCCCCAGGAAAAAAGGCGTTACCTCAGGTAAGTGAACAAACTCTGATTGCAAATCTAATCCTGTCACTGCTCGAGACAAAACTTCCTCAGAGTACCGTCTGTCAATCTTCCCGTCGGAAACAACGCCAATTCTTCACAAGTAATTTCTGAAAATGATTTATTCAAATTTACATACGAGAATGAGAATAATGCTAATAACAGTGTTTTAGTAATAGGTGAACATGACGCAAAAAAGAGAATAAAATAAATTCTTCATCCTGAGGAAATTATGTTCAATACATTGTTACGCATTAACAAATACATATCACTGTATAGATTATGTTGCATAACAAAATAGCAAACTTCTAAAATATTGCATTTCAACTCAGTATTTCCAGCATTTGACAAGAATGAGTTTGCAGTATTGCAAGAAATAACTAGAACTCTCCCACACGTTACCATACTCTTCTTCCCTTCATCCCTCCGCATTCTTCTTCTTTCTTTCACTCATTTTCTTCAACCTATTTTTAGGCCAAGCAATGTTTTACATTCATTCGAATTTCCACGACTAGCAGAGAGTTGAACGAACGGTAGGTAGAGACTTATTGAGGTAGCTATTAGACATTTCTAACGATGGTAAGTGGAAGAGTGAGAAATAGGTAGGAAGAAAGACTGAAAATAATTGAATGACAGGTTGATAAGAATAAAGAACGTCAGCAACCCGTTGACAATTCACTTGACAGCTCGAGAGTAAGAGAAAGAGAGATTTGGAAATACGAATCCACAAGATCATACGTGATCACACTGTTCAAATTATCCCAGCCTTCTGCCTGTTTGACGTAATTTGCTTAAACAAAAAAAAATGATGCGTGCTCAATTACTCAAAATGTATCCAAATCCATTTTCGAAACCTATCTCACCCACTCCATCCTTAAGAACTACCGCACTCATCCCCTACCCCCCAACCACCGATAATCAACCAAGTCTCAAACTACCGTACCCACTGACCAAATCGTGTGTTTTCTTGTCAGGATCACAAATTTGATTGAATAGCACACTTTTGTTGATATTTAAACTGCCCAGATGAAGTCATCAGGAAATTGGGACTTTCAGGGGGATTCTATACGAAATTTATTTATGCTATCAGCTCAACAACGTTCTCGCGGACTCATTCCACAGAACTACTGAAGGAATTGGAAGCTATAAATAGCAGCAGATAAAGTGACAGTTGCACTGAAAGCAATCGACAATATATCGTGCGGTTTGTTGTCTGATGTAGGTTACAGATAAGATGATTATATATGAGTATAAGATGTATTATATATAAGAGTATAAGATTTAGTATAAGATGATTGGAATAGGTTTACGGTCTGAAAGATTATAACAGCGGGGAGTGTGAGAGATGCCAAAAATTGGACAAATTCCACTATAAAGCAAGCGTTATGAATACTATTTGAGAAGCTTATTTGTTGCAAAATTTCTCAGAATTTTGAAAAAAACATTTAGAATTTTGAAAAAAACATTTAATAAATTTATCCAAACTAAGTATATCACTCAATTAGCTTCAAATAAGCTTTGTTCATTAGCAATAAGTCATCTTTGTTATTAATGAGCAAAGCTTATTTTCTTTTAATTTGCATGATAACTTCAAGGTCAATTTTATAAACAATTTTCGTAACTTGCTAAGATTAACTATTCTATCCGCTAAAATCAGACAATTTCCTGATTCATATGTATTTTAGGCAATAGATGAAGATTTAATTGTAATTATTTTTTTAACTTTTAAAAGAAAAAAAGTTTTGTTTTTTTGGATTGACCTCGTTGAAAGAATAAATGAAGAAAAATGTCATAAAACTTGAAATGAAATTTGAAAATTAAAATTATGCTCTTCATAGAATCTCTAGTTATACAGACTGGAAATAGGAAATAAAACTTTGATAACAATATTTTCGAAAAGAAACAAGTTTACAACAATTAATAACATCTTCAGAAATTTTACTAAATTAATAAAGAACAGAGAAATACCTTTATTAATTTTAGTATCGTAAGAAAGAATTAAGATTATATCTGTTAAAGCGATCATTGAACAAAATATTCTTTTTGAAAAAGAAATATTATTAGATGAACAATAATAAAAAAAGTAGACATTATTAGGTGGCTGCCTGTCGTGTTGATTATACACCGTAAGTTACTTCATATATCGTCATCTTCAACGTAGAATTTATTTTTATGACATGAAAATTAATTCCCAATTTTATTTCTCCAAAATCATACTTTTTTTCGTTTTTT
>CAKAEH010002018.1:0-17914 GCA_916381525.1 Cercopithifilaria johnstoni
TGTTATAATTTCAGTTTCTCTCTTTTGAACGATTCTTATTAAATGATGCATAATATTTCTGAATCACGAAATATTGACTATCTTCCACCTATATAAAGTAAGGATTGGTACTTAGTGAATGGATACATTACATAAGGATTGGTACTTAATGGATATATGCTCGGGTTATAATAATTTATTCAGTGCAGTGATTGAATATGGTTAAGGTCTTTGATAGTTGTGCAATAAATCACTATCTCATGCCTAAAAGATCCACATAAGCAGACGTGAAAGATTGCACTTACGCCCACAATCATTTCATGGTTGTTGCACTCTGAATATGCCAAGCGCTAAATGAAAAGAGGAGGAAGAAAACTAGGGAACGATTTAGTGGTAGTGGAATGAGCAAGCTTCAACATTTCAGCATTACGTGGTATACATAACGTATAGATTTGAACAGTAGAGATTACCATTGATAATATATTATCTATAATAGAGATTACGAGAGAGTCAAATCCAGAATTCTAATGTTGAACTTATCTTTGGCTTCTTCCATTTGTGCAATGTAAGCCATTAGTAGTTCTTATTAAGGAATAGCTTTAATTTAATGTGCTTTGTCCATAAAATGTTTTTCTTGTGAACATTCTAAAAGAATGTTGTAAATATAATATTGATAATATTGTAAAATTTACTCTAGATGGCGCTCTCATAAGCAGTGAGATATGCTGAGACCCAGTTTTATCGAACTGAACCCATTCTTGTTTAGGTCCAAAGTAAACGAATCAAATTTGTTGTTTCCTTGTTCGATTCTATGTGAGAACATTCCGTACTGTTTTTAAAAATTTTTCTTTTCTTGACCAGAAATGGTGTTTTTATATTTATTCTTGAACTTCTCTTTCTGGAAACGTTGATCCAAAAAAATTTGCATAGCACATGAAGTAGTGGTTTTGATAACTCACAAATTTACCACTCTCTCTTCTACCCTTGCTTCCTGTACAAATTCGTTTTGATTAACACATAGAGTTATAAGAAATATAGTTTTGAAAATTAAAAAAATGTTTTCTTAGCATTGTATTGGTTTCTTAAGATGATCAGTATATTGGTAGAGCACCATACTTGTGTTCATGATAATACTTAGGACTAAAAAATTGTCCCTAAGATAACAGGCTACCATTTTAAACAAAGATAATTAATTAGTATTATTAGATTTTCAAAATCAGGAAAATCTTTCATTTCTAGAAAAATTAAAAATGAAACTAAAAAGTACAGTAATGGTTATCAAGGTTTTTTGAGCACAAGTAAATTCTGATTTTGGGCACCAAATTACTTCTGAGTTTTCTATCTTTCGAAATTGATTGTTTTTTCAGTGCCTTCAAAGATTCACGTTTTGATCCGATCACTTTGCATGAAGTTGATCAGTTACACTGTACTGTGAGCATTTTAATTAATTTTGAGAAAGCTCGAGATTATCGCGACTGGGTTGTTGGCATTCATGGAATCAGGTATGCAATTTTTTGATTCGTTAATGTTAGGTGGTGATTGGAATACGGTTATGTAGAATGTTTTTCATTTTATTTTCTATTTTTTTGCGAAGCTTAACATATATATATATATATATTTGTGCGGATATAAGTATAAGAACCGTAACTTCTCTTCGCATGCTGTAATTCCTTCAATTTACTGAAATGATCATCAACTTATTCTATTTATCTGAAATACATGGGAAAGAATTTGGTTTCAGGATTGAATTTCAAGACAGTCATCACTATCGTGATGCTGTATATCTTCCAGAAGTTGCAAGTGAACAAGGTTCCTTTTTCTTTCCTATCAGTTTGAATAAAAACGAATTTATTTTAATTAATTTTGAGAAAGGTCGAGATTGTCTGGAATGGATTGTTGACATTATGGGATTTATATATGTAGTTAGCAAAATGTTGCTTTACTGGATTGCAGAAGTTTGCACCATTTCACTGTTTCAGGTTGGGACCATACAGAAACGATAGATAATTTGATGAGAAAGGGCGGTTATCGTGGGCATATCTCGGAAGAAACCCGGATGAAAGTGAACGTTGTCAGATTTCAGTCTGACAAAATTTTGATGAGCCACCAGGTGTGTTTAGCGCTTTTTCCAGATGATATGCTTGAAGTGTATTGTACGATGCTAGGTGCTTGTGTTAAAATAAATAGTGTCCATGTACTTATTTTTTCTATCTGTTAGCCCACAAAAACTTTTTACCAATTAAAGTTGGATCATAATATCTCGAAAATATCAAGAATTAGCAGATATGTTATGTTAATATGAGAATTGACGAATATTTTGATCATAATCACCATTAATTTTACTATTTTTTGCTCCAATGCACCTTTTATGTACATTTTGCAGGAATATGTAGATTATAAATCAAACTACGGTGAACCAGTGCTAACTGATCCCGGTGGACGTCGAGGTCTTTTCCATTCTTGTAGGCCTTAATACAATTTCTCTACAGCAGCTCGAAATAAAGGCAGTTGTGGCAAATAGAAGTTTTAACCTGGATTTTAAAAGAGCTATTAAGGCCTTTTTATCAGTGCTGACTAGCCAATTTTATTCGGCGTTCTATGGATCCTTGGTTTTGGATTCATAATCAACGATTGTTAATAACAATTATGCTTTGAAGACCGATCATAAATGACGTCGAGTAATTTCTGGTACTTTCTGTATTTTTAAGATTATTCTGGAAAAAATAGTATTTTGTCTCTGATAATTAGAGGTAAGTTTATCGCAGACAATTCTACTGCATCTTAACTGTCTCATTCTTCCCTGTCTTTTTTACAAGCGGGTTAATTTGCTTAATCCTTTGTTCTTTCAATTTTTTGAATAAGCCTTCAAATTATTCGATAAACACACATATATTGCTTCTTTTTGTCGCTCTTAATTTTTCCTTCGGTGTTTAAAAATATTTTTTTATCTTCATTTAAGCAAAATAACTTTTTTTTATCAAGTGAATTTTGAAGACATGCAGTAAGGGAAACAATTTATATGCCTAGAAAATATGGTTGAACTTAAATAAGCAAGTGAAATATCTTTGAATAATCGCGTAGTTGGTTTGTGGAATTATTATAAAGTCCTCACAGAAACGCTAGAAAGCTGGAGAATTATGTTTGAGAAAAACCGAGCAATTAGTAAGTTTGTTTCATCGATTTATTTTTCTTAAATTAGAAATGGAATTGAGTAATTTCTTACGAAATCCAATGCAATTAATTGATAAATGAATAGAACAGGGAATATCGCATATTTAGGAACATTTATCACTTTGATATCAGTTTACTACCTCATTTAAAATTAACTTCGTGCATGTTTGGGTGTTGTTTAAGTTCCAATTGTATTTTTTGACTAGAGTACTGATTTATAGCAATTTTAATCGTTTTTCTTACAAAACGGGAAAAAAAAGTGGTATCAAGCATTTTTGTTAGTATCAGATGTTTAATATCTTCGCGTATCTTTTCGCTCATAACTGAAGATTATTGTGCGAGCTTTCATAGAATTTAAGAATATACAATAGTCCAATATTTGAGAAAAAATGGTACAGCATTGCTTGCTATTCATTTTATTATAAATAGTGATTTATCGGTCATTTTCCCGTGTCATCTACTTGTAAGCTTTAAAATAATGCTATTCATCTTTCAAATTTTATATCTTTCTCTATTTCTTTGTAAATTTTCTTTTGTTGTTAATGTTTCTGCTTCTCTTTCTCGAAATGCTCCTTACATAGTAATTCACTTCATTGTTCGCTTTTCTTTTAATTTTTCGTTGTTAGGTTTACGTTGTGGAATGCTGTGATAAGCATATCACATTAATAAATGAATGCCGTAATCTTTTTCCATTGAGCAAGATTTAACTTGCTTTTTAAGTTTTTCAAAGAAATTTTTGATTTTATGTTTCATTCAGTTTGGATGGAAGTGACTTATCACAGCATCCTGCAGGGCTCACTACTTCAGTAGTAAGCTTATCGATCAATAGATAAAATTAGAAGAAATCTTCCAAATATGCCTTCCGCAGTCTTTCTAACACGACAAATAAATGTGTGCTAAAATTGGAAACAAAAATCGATACAACAATGCTTCATCAAGTGAAGTGGGAAAGATAGGTAATAGCGAATCATTAAGCACTTCTATTTCTCGTCTTCAATAAAATGCTGTCTGTCATTGAGTAAATTATCTCTCCTTACTTAATGACATACTGATTTTTAACTGCCATACTCAATTCAATGTTTGTGTTCGCACCATTATTGGTAATTCCGAAATTTTTATGTCATTCTAGATGCCTGAACTTTTTTTTTCATATGTTATTGTAAAAAATCGCTGTTGTCAAAGTTACCCGGTAACTTTTTATTGCCGGTGTGGTCTTTGATCGACTTATAGGTTCATTATTTGGGGTCAACATTGGTGACTTTGTTATACGGAATTTGATATGTTTCGTTGAAGTTGGAAGTTTGAATTATGTTTTTTTTGCTTTTGAAGGTATAATTAATCTGTATTTGGGAACATTTTCGACTTCTTGCTGTAAGCACCACACTAGTGGCATGATTTTTTATTGAATACAAAACTATATAAAATAAAAATAACGATGGCGGATTCAGAATCCTGATTGAGAAACAAATTCAGACTGTTATATGCCACTTTTGTTCTATCGATAGATTTATTTTTCTGTGGACTCGAAATTATTATTCATGCTATGCTTTTAATGTTCTTTCATTACTTGGTATCACAGGTTTTCTGTAACCGGTCTGCTTTATAACGTAATTTTCAATTATTAACAATAAAACTTTGGATTATTAAGCTTATGTGTTGCAAAGCATTAAATGTAGTTTTCCAGTGATGGAAGAAAGCCAAACAGTAGTTTTTGGATTTTGGACAATTTTTATAGATATTACGCAGAAATTCAAAGCGCGCTTCAGGTTACACTTTTGAAATAGCTTCGTCATTTTTTCTGCATCCGAAATTTCCCTTTCATTATAATTTTTCTTGTCGGACGGTTTCCCAAATTCATTGACAATAACCGTTTAATTTTTTGTTAAACGGTATTTTTTAATTTCAAATTGATTTAGAGTTATACACATTCCTCATTTTACACATTTCATCTCCGTAATTGGTAGAAAAATTCATGAATTATTGCTGACAACGATTCGTCCTGTACGTTATAATAGAATGAGATGATACTCCGATACGATTGATATGTTACCACTCGAATTGAATTTCCCATTAATGGTACTCGAATTTTTCATTAATTGTTACTCCTCGAATAATACAAAACATGAATTGTTAACAGGTACTACAACTACTAACACTACATGTACATATCAAATAAACGTGTTAGTATCCCTGGCTAGTTATTATTGTTCATTGTTGATTCATTATATCGTGTGATATGGTTCGGAGTTTTCACTTTTTATAATTTATAAATATTTTAAATGGAATCGATTAATTAGTTCTTACTGTATAGCGATAATTCATTCCTTTTTAATTCTCAAACCTACTATCAAAAATTAGGTATAATTTAGAATCTTAAATTCTATTCTTCCTTTTAAATACGATATAGTATAGAATTCTTAAAACATAGCGAAATCAGTTTGATGGGTGGAAATTAATTAGATATTTGGGTCAATCTGTTATTGTCTTAAAGATACATTCTTAAACTGATTTTTTAAATAACAAAAATGACTTTTAATAATCAATATTTATAGGTTTTTGTGTATCGAATTTCTGAATTAATATGAAAGTTCAAGTGCTACATGATGCAATTACTTTTATCATACTTATATTAAGTATTAAGGTATGTGATCAAAATAAACTTTTCTATTTACAAATAAGTAAGGACTATGGATCCGCATCATACTTCATTCATTTCATATACATCAAGTTTAATTTCATTTCTTACATTTTCTTTTTATCTCTCTTGATAGCTATTTTGATTAACTGCCCATCATTTCAAGAATTCATCACCTCAAATGAATCCTTTACCGAATATATGTAGAAAATGAAGAATCAATTATAGTATGGAATTGTTGAAGTATATTATAGAATCAATTAACTGAATCATTTCTCGAAAGTCACATGGTTTTATTTTTGTGTTAAGTACCATAAATTTACTTTTTACTTTATGTATTATAATGATAACATGAAATTTCCTTATTCTACGAAACTATGAAATTATTCAGGGAGCCTGCTGTTTCAACATTCAGTACTTCAAATAAATCCTTTTCCGGATATATTGTTTTTCTTATAGGAATTAAAAATCAATCATAGTATAGAGTCATTAAAGTACAGTATTTAATTATTTAACTGAATCATTTCTTGGAAATCACATGGTTTTGTTTTTTGTGTTAAATATCATAAATTTTTACTTCTTATTTATGTATTATAATGACAGCATGAAATTTTCTTATTCTACGAGTACTAAGAAATTATTTAGGGAATGAATGATATAAGAAATTAATATTATTTGTCTATAAAATAATACAAATACTTGTGAATCGTATTGGTAATGATTGAGTAAATTAATAATTTGAATTTTTGTAGATCTCAGATGAATGTGCGGAGCAATTACAACGATGTGCTATAATAACAGAAGAATATGAACGTCTCATACAAGAAACCAAACATTCTGCATTTCGAAATTGCTTCACCAAACAAATGTATAATCAAAAATTGCATTTATTTTCATTTAACAAATTAAAAAATAATTTCAAATTACATTTAGCAATTATCTCAGGATAAGAATACTAAAAATTCTTTATCTTAAAGGTTTATTAATTGTATTTAAATGTAGATGTAATTATGAGTTCGAATTGTTCGAGAATTGTTTTGAACGATCGATACGTGCAGTTCGTGCTTCATTCAATCAAGAAATTTTGAAATCTGATAATTTTATCGATTCAGCACATCGATATTTATCTGCATTGGAAGATTGCTTTGATAGTACTAATCAAGAAGAGCCGGTAGCACAGTTTCCGGATTTCAAGCCTACTTTAATTGATGGTAATAGAAAATAATTTTTATTTCAAATTAAACGTTTGAAAATTCGCTGAAATTAATCGAAATAATTATCATGATATTATGGAAGGGTAAATAAATTGTTTGATATTGTGGTATTTGATATTTGATATTGTTTGATATTTGATAATGAGTTGATCTTCACTGCATTTATTGTTTTTTTGAATGATATAATTTGATTGCAGAAGATGCAATTTACGCTCGCACAGTTTATAGTTTGGAATTTGTTGATCATCTTTGGGGATTACCTCAGCTAATTCCGACTTATCCATATCTCGAAAATTCGGCTACATTAGCATGCTTAATTAGGGTTAGCTATTGAGACTTCGGATTGTATTATCATTAGAAAGCCTCGTAAAAGTATTTTTTACAATATTTCTTATGGATTTATAAAAAGCTGACGATATTGAAAGCAATTAATAATAATTTACTTTTAGATGGATATATTCATTTCGTAAAAATTTCAGCAACTGTCTTAAGAAAATTTGCTACTGCACTTTGTACAAATATTCTTAGCAAAATTATCCTTGTTGTTGTTTTGTAGGAAAAAGCAGGACGAATATTTGGTAGCGGTATTAATAGATTTATCGATTCAGCTGATTTGAAATTGTATGTTATTTCTTTAAAATTTTTACAAAGTTCAAGCTTATATTTGTAAAATCATACTTATTCTAAGGAATTTTAGAAATAATGCCAGCGATTCTTGCCTTCTGGAAGAAAATGAAATACAGTGTTATCGTCGACAACTTAGTAACGATAGATTTTATCAACAACTATTAATTTTTCGAGATCATGTTCTCAGATCATGTATTCGAAGGTGAAAATGCATCAGTTTGTTACATTCATTTTAGCATGAAAATATAAGCATAATTTCGTAATGCTTATTTTCTTAAGATTGAAATTAATTAATTTAGAGCTATAAGACTGATATGATTTTAATGAAGAAAGTCACTTTGATTCTGAGAAATACGACTAATTTTAAATTAACTCATTTCTCTTGTATGAAACAAAACTATTTTGTTTTGAAAACGATCAACTTGCAGTTTACATTCCCTGGCTTTAGGGTGGCAATATAATAAATGCTCAAAATGATGGTTTATATTCAGAGAGTTACAATTTCGAAATATTGAAAATGAAGTGATGAAATTAGAATTATTTGATTCAAAAACATTAAAACGAAATGAATTAGGATTTCAAGCTACAATAAATATTTTTCGTAGTGTTCGTTTGCAAACGCAATGTCATTCAACCGATGCTTCTCGACTTCGGGCTTGTCTTTGTAGCGCTCGTGAAGAGTTTGAGAATCGTATTCAAGCATCTATATTGCAATGTGTTCGACAAAGTCATGTGGATCACCTACGCCACGAGCGCCAACAATCACAACGGCAATGGCACGAGCAACGAAGTGAATACTCCAATAAACTTATTCTAAATACCGGTAAGAAGCAGTATAAATCTTCTGATCCCTAGAAACTTCGCTTTGTATTTACTGAAAAGTGAATGAAAATCTCAACCCATACAATATTCAGGAACGATATGGAATGGTCAATGTCTCTGCGCTTGTCCACATAGCAAACAGATGCCATAAATGTATGTTGGGGAAGTTTTTGTTTGAAAAGCACTGATAATAATGAGGCTAGTGTTAGAATGAATAATATACTTCAAATTTATGTGCTAATCAGGGCTTCAAAGAACAGAAGCTAACATTGTTAAAGATATACCAAATTTTCTGATAGATAATTTTCGGTTATAAACTTTCATGCTAAAAAATCTTAACATTAATAACATCATTGGTTCAATGATCCTCCGTCTATAGAAGAAAGATAAGGAAAAGCTTGTATTTGATTAAAAGAAGTTAACACTTGTAGAAAGGATGACAGGATCTTATCAGTTAAAAAATCATTTCATATTTCTTAATTTTTTTTTTGCAGATCTATTCGAAACAACGAACTTATCGGAATTATTCCAATAACATATGTTAAATTTGAAAGAATGATAATCATTGACAGCTGATAAAGAAATTATACACTGAATTTAGACTTACTGTCGAAAATTCTTGAACTTTTATTATTGCTAGAGATCATTTATAGTAAAACTAAATTAGCTTAAGATAGGATAGAAGAATTTATGTTCTCCTACACTTTTCGGCCATTATCCATTATATGAAACTCATATATAATGACGACCTGAAAAATAAGATGTGCGGCATTTGCGTACGGGTAAACTAAAATATATTACACCTCACTAATCTTATTTTGAAACATAGAGAGACCATAAATTAGGTCAAGTGTTTCCATTATATTCCACCAGAATTTAGATAAAGCCAATAATGCAAAGTTTTTAAATTTAGCCTAGAACCAAGGAATTTTGGAGCATTTAGAGCGTTACATAAAGGATACAGAAGAAAAAAGCCTCACTTCATTTTTTTTGAAAGTTTTGGCTTCGAAATGAGACCATAATTGAATAATATCCGAGCATACCTCGCCTCGAGACCTTCCAAAAAGGCTAGATCACGAATCTACATACCGTCGTTATACTGGATGACCATCATTTTGAAAACAATCTTATCAAATGAAGTCGAAAACTTACGTCGGAATAATACAGTCCTGAAGATAAAAATCTCAAATTTGAGAGTCATCTGCTGCCTTCAGTTTATTTTGAGATTCCAAACTAAATTCAATCAAACGAAGATCAGTAGCGGACTTCTGGCTAAAATAATGCCAAAAATAACATGATTCCCACTGAACAAAAATTAGTGAAACTTCACGATGAAACTCCAAAAGAAAAGTTCCCTGTTAGATCTCCTTCCACCACTATTCAACATCGCTAGCCAGAAGAGAAATGTCAAGATGCCCTTGTAACTTACCAGACTATATATACATCTTCATCAGCCTCTATAAGTTCTACTATTTGTTCTCCCCAAAAACACATTTGTTTCCTAGGACGAAATAACTCTGTACTTGCTATTTTCATTTATCTATCTTTGTGTTCAGGCAATCAAAAATAAATCATATATTTATGATATTTGAAAATGAACAACACAGAATATAATCTTGCGAATAAGACACCGCGTCAAGCAAAGGAGCTTGCGAAAAAGCCAAAAAAAGCATCGAAAATATTAGAAAAAAAACTAAGCAAAAAATTTTACTAGAGAAAGAGATAAATTAATAGAGAAATAAATTAAGAAATTTCAGAGGTTCAAAAGACCTCATACAAAGATTTCACAATATATGGTTTCGTTGAACAATGATTTAACAATATCTCCTCTCGCTAGTCATTAAAAAAATGGCATGTTCGGTGTAGCTTACCAGACTGGAATATTAAGCCACTTAGTTTGAACAACAAAACTATCAAGCGATAAAGCAAAAACACAATAATAAAAATGAAAACGTTTAAATGATTCCAAAAACAAGAATAAGTGATGCAATATTATAGGAAGCTTAAATAACTACAAAAGAAATTGGGTAATTTTCCACAAACTAGATAATAAACACCAAAATTTTGGACAATCGATGGCAAAATCTGGTGTGTGTGTGTGTGTGTTCCTAATGATAATTTGGCTGGAATGTACTTAATAATAAATAAATTTCAAGGCAAAAAATAATAGGGTTCTCATCATGAAGCTTTAACCCTTAGTTGAATACTATATCCTTTCCTACCTCTCATTCTCATTCTCATTCTCATTCTCATCGCTTAAATGGTGAGATTTTTTTTCATTAGAAATTTTTTTGCTTATATATTTTTTAGTTCTCGGCTTCCCCAGAACTCCTGACTGTTGCTACAGGAATTAGCAGAAAAATGATTTTGGCATCAGTCAACGGAATAAAAAAAGAATCAAGAAGAAAAATGAAAAATAACCTCAAACTAAATATATATAGATGGAGAGGAAAAATTCGTTCATTCGTCAGCGCTGGGGATGATGTCGTTTGAAGCTGAAGCCAAGCCAATAATGAGTGAATATGATCTTGATGAAGCTGTGCACAAATTACCCAAATTATGTTTACAGAGAAAATAAATACTAGCGTAAGTGCTCAAAAGATTCCTTAACAGTAATGGCGCATTACGCAGCTGTAGAAATACACTATATTCAAGCAAGGAAGTTCCAAAAAAGAATGTTTTCGATATTTCCAGAAAAGCAGACCAAGTATTAAAAATGTTTCCAGATTAGAAATATCCCTTCACTCGTTTTTCTTTTCAGAATTCCTATGCAGTTACTAAGAATGACAAAACATCGAACTTTCTGAGAAAAAAAAAATCATCCCGAAAGTTCTCGTTGTAACTCAGCCATATGTTGGTGTGCAAGAGCATAAAATGACATCTGAGATTCGACAAAATCGCGTAAACATTTCAAGTGATTATTCTGAAATTCTTGAAGGGTTTGAAAACAAATAAGTTTGCAGCTGCAATTCCTAAAGAACAGAAGTAGAATATTTTAATTGATCGAGACATTTGCAAAAAGTAATGAAGCGTGATGCTCAACTTTCTAATAAAATATCGGGGGAAACTCGATTGATAACGATTAAAACATAAGAACATATTTACGTGAGTAGTCTGTATTCCTTCAAGAAGTAGCTTTGTAATTTCTGCCTGCTTATCGAATTCTGCTTGCACCACACGTAAATCGGCTTCTGCCTACAAAGATGCAAATTATTTGCTTGGCAAAATAGCGCACACAAGAGCAATAAATTCTAGAAAAGTAGCATCATTGTGTGCCTAATGCTACAAAAAGGCCTTTATTAAAAAGCCCTTATCTTAATATTCATGCATGCATCATGTTTCTCACCATACGTAAGAGTAAACTTTAACTGATACGTATTGTCACATACAACAAACTATTTTATAAAATTCAGCTATTCATGCTGGTCAGATCCGACTTTGCTTCATATTCTTAATTCCATTCTCTTACGAGGAATTAAGCCATACACTGGATATCCACTTTAGACACAATTCATTACAACATCATTTGACGATATAACTAACATAACACAAAGCTCTACCACAAATACAGGTGCACCACACATGCAAGAAAAATTGTATATATTAGAAACAACAAAAGACCGGAAAAAAAAACCTGTTCCGATGAAAAAGAACTTCCCAACTGCAATAATTATATTGGAAGAAAAAGTGAAAATTGGTAAAATACAATTTCTGGAGGACAAAATTTGATTCAACTCTCTTTACTTTCGACTATAAATTACTTTCATGGGGTTTGGATCCAAGAACACACTTACTGGATTTAAACATATGTATGCTGATTACCACAATTGAATTTAAACATATGTATAGCGATTATCAAAATAATCCTTTTTCAAAACTTTTAGAAGTAAATCTCTTTAAAAATAACAGTAGAACTAATAAAACAGTGCAATGCAAAATTTACATTGTTTTGCGCTTCTACTGACTTCGCTTTTCTTAATCGGCTTTTGGCTGCATCCAGATCCAAGCGCTTTGTATTTAGAACTTTTCGTTCACGCTGCAAAATTTAACTTTGAGACAGACCAAAGACCATTAACTTTTCAGAAACAATAATCAGTGTGCCTTACTCATGTATTAACTACATACGCAAACTTGATGGAGTTATTCATTATGAAAATGATCCTAACACTCTGAAAGTACAAGTAGCAAAATGTCGCACCTGAATAGTTTTCATGTCGCCCTCCAGGAATCGTCGCACTGGCAGAAGTGTATTACTTGCGCAGCTGTTAATAAAGTCCCTTTCCCCAGCACCTAATTTGAATTCCGCTTGAGCTGTCTTCAATAGCGCACTTCCTAAATAATTATAGATTTACGCAGAATGAATTCACCTAATTCATTGACAACCGGCTTAATAAAATATGAAGAATTGCATTCATGAAAATATTAGTTCCGCAGGACATTGAAACTGTTTAAATCATATATGGTACGAATAATAAGTGTTCGCAAAGCAATGATGCCTCTTAAATTTGTCCTTTTTGCTTCGTGATTTATGAAGCCGAGAAATAAAAATTGATTTAAAAATTTAGCAGGAGAAAAATCTGGCAGTAAACAAAAGCTGTTTATCAGATGAATTTACGGACTGCCTTGGTTTATGAATTTGGAAATCTTTTCCGAAGAGCTTAATAAAAATTTACCGTATGGTGTGCCTGCCCCGAATTCATTACCAGCTTCGTTCATTGCTTGTGCCAATTGCTCCAAATTATTTAGACGATTTTCTTTGCGCAATTCCAGTTTCTCGTAAAACACTTCCTCCATCCGAATTGCTGGGATATTGATTAATACGAAAATCTGCCGACGAAGGAATTTGCATACATGTTGCGAAAAAGCATTCTATATTACAAAATTCAAAAACTACGGAGGCTAAAATTGGTTATAAGTGAAATCCATACTTTAGATTAAGAAAACTTCAATAACTTACTAGGATTTGGTTGAAGGTAACTTTCCATGGCAGAAAGTAATCGTTTTGTATGCTCCTCCGTTTTATCCGCTCTCTGTAGAAGATTCTCGAAGTGTGCATCGAGCTCTGTTTTTTCAGCTTTTAGAAAAGTTTCTTCTGTCAACTGCAATCATAAAAGTCCATCACAAACAATATACAGTTATAGAATAGTAAAAGAATGCTGGGTCCATTCACGATCGAACATCCCATTTTCCATACCTATCCTATCTCCGAGCCAAAATTAGCCTTTATCCTAAAATTACTTCTTTCAGAATATTTATGGCCAGTACACTAATCCAAAATATAATTAAAAATTCTTAGCTGAACGCTAACTTAACCGCGACACTGCGTATTAGTTACGAAAACTTTAAACCTATTAAATTCTCTCATGATATTAGATTTTAATAAACAAGCAACTATTCAAAGAAATATACATTTTTATCTGATGCAAATTAATCACCTGTTTGGCGCGACTGAAAAAGCCGCTAGCATCGCTTGCAATTTTCTTAAAGTTGAAATCCATGAGTATGAGGTACTGAACCTTAAAAGGAAAATTATAATTCTTAATTAAAAATTCAGGACAAGCAAATAGTATGTGAGTCATGTTAAGTTTATATATTATTAGTACCAGTTACTTTCCCTTTCCTTTCTTGCACTTCTGACACAACTTTACTTCCAAGACATCATTTTTTCAATTAATTTGATTTCGAGATTATAATTAACAAATTAATTAACAGCACTTCATATTCATAAATATAGCATCTTTAACCAATAATATTTCAATCAGTAGTAACAATGGTTAAAATAGCTGTATGTTCCATTTGTCCAAATTAATCAAGCATTCTATTTTTTCTATTTTTTTGTTATGAAATTTCCTCTATAACCCTATCATAAACCTCTCACCTTCTTCCTTCCTCTCTCCCATTAACTGTTACATTCCTTCTCTCACCCACATTCCATAAGAAGGTACGTACCAAACGCTACCCGTACAACACCACCGCCCAACAAAAACCAACCAACCCCTCTTTCCGCTACCTGCATATATTGATGTTTAATTGAATTAACTCCCACATATAACGCCGTTACCACTATGAAACAAGATAATCTCACACAGAAGAAAAGTGTGAAAATTACTGAGAAATGAAAATCTTATTTAACATCTGAGCAGATAGAAAGGCATGAAAGATACGAGAAGAAAGATTAGATAAGTGAAGTTTTCATTTTTCACTTAACAAAGAAGAAAATTAAAAAATTTTTCTAATGTAAAAAGAAGATAAGAAGGAACTTTCATAGAATAGAATAATCAAAAAAATAATCGATGATAAATATCTTTGTTTCTCAAAACAACATAATAATAATTATGCAATAATAAACAAATATAAAATGCTAAAGTAAACACTCAATAGTATATGCCTATAATACTGTCACATAAGTGGTTAGGCCTTAAAATATATCGACAATTAGTGTAAATAAAAAGCGCTAGACGAAACAAACAAGCCTTTTCAAAATAGACTAAAATATTGAATAAAAGGACTTTAAATTAAAATAATTGAAATCTAATAAAAAATAATTAAAATTAAAACTGAAAAATTATTTAAATGCAATAATCAATTAATAAATGAGTTATTTTTCTAAAGTAAACACTCAATTTTAATTTTAATTTTTTTATTAGTGACAGTTTTACTTTTAGTGACAGTTTAGGATGTAAAAAATTGTGTTAAATAATTTATTTGAATAGGATAATATAATTAAAAAATTTACTTATTCATTTAAATCATTCACTTATTAGTCTTCTCTTTTTTGTTTTAACTATTTATAATTTTTGAAGATTGAAATTTGAATAAAATTTATAATATATATAAAATATAATTTGTAAAATATAAATAGTAGATAGTTGAGTGAATTTTTTTCTTTTCTATTTTAAACCTAAAACAATAAAAAATTTCTGCAATAATTAAATCCAAAAAATAAATGAATAGCAACATATTATCACATATTATCACCTAATTATATTATCACTTAATTATATTATCACATAAATTTTATTCTCTCTTTTTCAAAACACTTTGCATTTTCAGTAACATATTATCACATATTATCATCGAATTATATTATCATATATTATCACTTAATTATATTATCACATAAATTTTATTCTCTCTTTTTCAAAACACTTTGCATTTTCAGTAACATATTATCACATATTATCATCGAATTATATTATCATATATTATCACTTAATTATATTATCACATAAATTTTATTCTCTCTTTTTCAAAACACTTTGCATTTTCAGTAACATATTATCACATATTATCATCGAATTATATTATCACATATTATCACTTAATTATATTATCACATAAATTTTATTCTCTCTTTTCCAAAACACCTCACATTTTCAGTAATCCATTACTCATATTATCTTAGATAATTTCAATAATCTATCAATTCAGCAAAAAATAAAATTCATGAAATCAAGTCATTTTTCAGTAAATAATTATTCGTTATTTCTGATGGTTGTCAATTACGAGAGAAAATAATTACGCTATATAATAGATGCTCAATATCTTTGCATATACCTTTCGTCTATACCTTTTAATGCAGGTTACTATTAGCAACGGATTTTGAGCAAAAATTTTTAGATTTTATAAGCATTAGAAAAAGGGAGTCATAAAATAATGCAAGTTTTGTTCGAATTTAATAAATTTAACGCTTAATTAAACTTAATTAAATTTTTTTTAATTACTCTAATGAATTTCTTTTATTTCACTAATTAAATTTCTTTATAAATGCAAATAATTTTTTCAGACAAAACATTAAAATGCGTTTAAAGGTGACAATTGCACGAGAACCAAAACATAGTGATTCGGTGATAGCGATCACATGGATAAAAAGTGATGAATTAATTAGTGTTGGTGATGATCAACAGGTGTTAAAGTGGAATCTAATGAATGGTGATGTTCAGGTGTTAATGCATTTACCCAGGTAATAAAAATTCCTAAATCGAAAGTCTTAATTAATAGCGCACATTTTATTATTTCTTGAACTTATTTTATACAACGTTAATACTATTTTAATGATATCAAATGGAATAAAATATTCATTTATGAAAAAAAAACAGCAAAATTTGAATATTTGCATTTTTTTAAATGCAAAATTTGTAATTGTAAAATTTTAATGGAAATTAGGAAATGTTGAAAAAAAATTTTTCAGCATGTTGTATCCGACAGATATGCAATGGCTTCCACATGATAGCACCAAACAGCAATTGAATGATATTTTCATTTTGACATCTACCGATGGTTTCATATTCTATTTTTGTTTTTGTTTTGAAATAATAAAAGGAATTTTAAAAAAATACATTTTATTTTGACTAACAGTAACAATGAGAAGTTTTATCGAAAGTTATAATTAATAATTGTAATTACATACATTAATTAATATTTTAATATGTATTAATTAGTATTTTTGAAAATAAGTTAAACGATCAAATATTAATTTCGAATATTATTTTTTTGTAAATTTTAGGTAAATTTTACATTTGCAATCGAAATGGACGTATTGAAAAAGTGGTCGATGCACATCAGGGTGCAATTTTATCCGGTCGTTGGAGTCATGATGGTTCAACATTTGCAACCTGTTTGATTTGCTCATTTTACTAAACTTAGTTTAAAAATTTAATCTTACTCAAAATTTTACCGAGTTCATTTCAAATAAAGTTTTTTGATCATTTAAAATTAATTTTAAATAAAATTTCAAAAAATGATTTTTTATCTTTTTATAGAAAATATGATTTTAGGTGATGAAAAGTTAACTGGAATATTGTTCTCTCATCCTTAAAATTCATTCGAAATTTTTTAAGTTAAATTTAGATTTAAGAGAGAGAGAAAATAACAGTTTAAAATGAGAGATAATATGTAAAGATAATTGATGATTGTTAATTGAAGGTGGTGAAGATGGTGCAATAAAATTATGGTCCCGAAATGGTATGCTACGGAGTATTTTAGTGGAAAATAATTATCCGGTCTATGGAATTTGTTGGAATGGCGATGATTCATCCATAGCTTATTGTTGCGGTGAAAATTGTTTCATCAAAGTTCTTAAATCACAAGTAATCAAAAAATTCTTCGTAACATCTTTTTTTTTCAAATTAAAATTTATCACATCAATGAGTTTACTTTTAATATAAGCATTTCTTAGTTAGCTATTATGATTGAATGAATGGATAGAAATGGAATTATCGTATTTCAAACTTTGATACTTTGAACTCATCGTTTATGGTTTTGTCATATTTCAGACTTTGAACTTTGACTTCATATCATATATGGCTTTGTCATATTTCAGACTTTGATACTTTGACCTCATATCATATATGGCTTTGTCATATTTCAGACTTTGATACTTTGACCTCATATCATATATGGCTTTGTCATATTTCAGACTTTGATACTTTGACCTCATATCATATATGGCTTTGTCATATTTCAG
>CAKAEH010002019.1:0-17842 GCA_916381525.1 Cercopithifilaria johnstoni
TGATCCCGCGAAATTTTCAAATGTAACTTTTCTTTATCTTTCATTTTCTTTCTTAGCTTTTTTAAATACAAAGAAAAGAAAGAGAGAGAGAGAGGGAGAGAGAGAGGAAGAGAGAGGAAGAGAGAGGGAGGGAGAGAGAAAAAAGGAAATAAAATTAGACCAATAAAATATTTATCATTGATTAAAAAAAGAAATGAATTTAAAATTATTATGATAAGAATGAATGCATGGATCAATAGACTAAGGAGTTAAATTTAAATTAAAATTGAAATTTATAATTTGAATTAATGAAAATACGAAATTAAATTAATAAGAAATTTTATGAATTTGTTTTTCTCTCTCTCTCTCTCTCACTTCTTTTTCATAAGATCAATCATAATCATGATCAATCATAACCATAGGAGAATAATTATGAATATACTACTTTGAAAATGTCACATCTAATTAATATTAATTAAATTACTTCCTGTAACTCAAAATAATTCTATTTAAGTACATTTCAAGTTATAAAGTAATTAATTAAAATTTTATAATTATTTCGGAATAAATATTAGTAGAAGCTAGGCCATTTGTTTACATTTCTTTTTGCGGCTATTGGAGTAAGGATTCGATCCTATCTTGGCTATCATTAGAAATTTTTGTTGAATCAAATTTTTTTACATTTCTTAAATTTTACATTAATTTCAAAGATTATATCAATTATTATTTTATTATAAATTAATACCAACCTGATTATTTCGAAATGAAATTTGCATAAATTTCAAAGTAATTTGTTTACTTCTCTTAGCAATGATTTCATATTAAAAGAAAAGATTTATTTTCGTTGAAAATTTCCAATTATTTTTTTACAAGAAATTAATTATTTAAGTAATTATAAGAATTAATTATAGTTAATTATTTTCATTAAAAAAAAGTATTAATTGAATTAATTCTTAACATAAAAGGAAAAAATATGCAAAATTCATTGGTGAAAAAAATTAAAATTAACTCTTTTTATCAAAAAAATTAAAACAATTATACGAAATTCATTAAACAATTAATAATATAAAATAATATCAAATAACATGGAATGTTAAATAATATAAAATAATTTAATAGTAATGTAGTATAATATAAAATAATATAAAAAGAAAAAAATTTGAACGATTAATTTTTTACAAAAAGATTTTATTAGGTATTTTTGTTTTATTTATTTTAATTATTCAATAATTGTCATTTTAACAAGTAGTGCATGAAAATTTATTCAAATTTTATGAAATAACAATTTAAAAGAAATAGAGCGAAGAAAGAAAAGAAAGAGCAATATGAGAGGGACAGAGATGAAAAAAGAAAGGAAAGAGAATATTGAAATTTATCAAATGAATGTGATTTGATAAATAAATAAATCGATGGATGGATGATCGAAGTTCAGGGATTAAAATGTTAAATTTGATTGAAACCAATTTGGCGATAGTTTTAACGAATGAATGGTATTTTCTTTTTTTAGAATAATAATAGTGGAAGATGGCATAGTAATTATTTTGTTTGTTTATTTGTTTATTTATATTTTGATAATATCTATTTTGTTTATTTGCTTGTTTATTTATTTTTTGATAATATCTGTAAAGATTATGATATAAAGGAGATACTTCAAAATTATTGAATTAATTAATAAATAATCAATAAAGTAATGATTGAATTGATTTTGTTTATTTTCATATTGTTAAAGAATTATTAATTATTGATATTTAATACATTCTTCATCTTATTCTTTTTCATTTTTTAAATTCAGAAAAAAAAGTAAACAAAAGTTTTTAACTAATTAATAAATTTACATGAATTAATGAATAATCTTTTTAACTAATTAATAAATAAATATATATATGAATTGAATAATCTTTTTAATTAATTAATAAATATATGTATGAATTAATGAATAATCGTTTTAACTAATTAATAAATTAATAAATATATATCAGTTAATGAATAATCATTAATTGATATATATTTATTAATTAAAATCATTGTTTCCTTGTTTTTTTCTTTTTAATTTTTAAATAATTCAAAAAAAAAGGAGAAGATAAATTTAAAATAATCTAACATAAATTTCTTGCCAAAAAAATACTAATTAACATCTTTGATTTAATTTATTTAGTTAAAAATAATTCATGACCTTTCAAAAAAAAAAAAATCAGGGGATATTTGACCTATTAAATGACCTATTAAATAGGTCAGATTTGTTTGAAATAAACTTTTAAAATGAAATGAATGATTAATGAGAAATAACGACTGAATGAAAATTTCTAACTGAGCTGTAATCGGTAATCTGATGGTTTAGCTTTTAATTTTACGGATTGTAAAATCCTTAAGAAGAAAACGGTTTTCTCTCTCTCTCTCTCTCTCATCTTTTTCATATCCATTCATTTTATGTCCTTGAAAATTTGTCCTTCCATACATTTTCATCCATAACAATTTTCAATCATTAAAAAAAAAATGTTAAATTTTAAAATTCAAATTTTAAATTTAAAAAATTTCGTTATGTTAATTTAATGAAACGAATGTATAGCTCAAACTAACTGACCATTTTAAAATGCCTTCTGTTTCTCTCTTCCACATCTTCTTGATCAATGCAATAACATTGATCATCAACAAATTCTAACAATGGTACATTTGAATCATTTAGATAAGCAGCAATATTCCGGTTAGATTTCAATTCTCCTCTATTCGATATATAATCCGGTTTACATTTTGTCCGAAGTGAAAGATGAAATATTTGACGTTTGATCATTTTCATGCAATCACTTCCGTCCTCTGTAGATTTTATACGGTAATATCTAACGAATATAAAACAAAATGATCGTAAGAAATACAAATGATTCATAACAAAGTTACAGTATTACTGGATGCTAAAAGTATTGCCTAATATTTGGCCAAGAAGAAAGAAATAATTTAAGGCCACTATTATAAGTATTGATTATAATATATGCATTATAAAATAAGGTAGGCACTATACCTGCAAAAAAAAAAAGATCAATGAAATACTTTTATGCAATTAAAAAAAAGCTATGAAATTGAAATAAAATAATTAAAAATTTAATTTCCATTTTAATTTCATTTTTTAAATTCTTAATTTTAGTTCTAATTTTAATTTTAGTTCTAATTTTTTCAATTTCATTTTTTTCAATTTTAATTTTTGAATTTTAATTTTAGTTCTAATTTTATTCGCCCAATTATAATTGCATAAGTCATATCGCCTGCAAAAAAAGAAAAACTGAAATTTAAAATAATTAACAATTAAGAAACAATTTACTAAAAAAACAATTTCACAACAAAGAGTGATTTTAAAAAAATTTAGAGAAGAAAAAAAATTCATCAAAATTTCCTTAAATTCGTAAAAAATTTTATTTTTAATTTAATTAAGCGTGAGAAAAAAACTCAAACTCAAATTAGTTAATTTCAATTCCAATTTATAATTAATTTTTGCTTTCTTTTTTTAAATTCAAATTTTAATTATTACAATTATTTCCGTATAATAAAATTTTATTCTTAATTTAATTAAAGGTGAGAAAAAAAAACTGAAATAGTTAATTTCAATTCCAATTTATAATTAATTTTTGTTTTCTTTTTCAAATTTAAATTTCAATTTTAATTATTATAATTACAACAAAAACAAAAGATATCAACAAGCAATGGAAAAACAAAATAAAAAGAAGAAAGTTTTTCTTTTTCCCAAAAAAATGAAAATGAAAAAGAGAAAGATAATTTTGCAAATCGTTAAATCACTCTTTCCTTCTCTCTCTCTCTCTCTCTCTCTCTTCGTCTCTCTTTCTCTCTCATTCTTATACTATCAGTTCTTCAGTTTTTTTTAATTTATGAAAATTGTTTAAAATGATGAAGAGAACGGAAATGGAAATTTCTAGCCAGCCAATATTTTCATCGATGCTTAAATCACTTTTTTTTTTAACTAATCAATAATGCTAATATTAATGAGAACCATTTTATTAATTAGAAAAGAGAGAGAGAGAGAGAGAGAGAAAAGAATTGTAGGAGAGAGGAAGTGAATTAAGATGAGATAGAGCTAAAAATGTTAATCGATATAGTTGCACTGAGTCTTTCTTCCGGCTTTCGCAGACAAAACTTCTCCTTTCTTTTAATTATTATCCATAATCTCTCTTTTCTCTCCTCTTTCCTTCTCCTTCTCCCTCTCCCTCTCTCTCTCTCTCTCTCTCTCTCCTATCTTTCTTTTAAATCTTTTTTAAAAAAAAATCCATTCCTAATAGATATGGGCAGTTTATGATAATATACTTCTTATCAGCAATATCAGCAATAAAGTAAATATCACAAATAACATAAACAATTATACAATAATAGCTCTCTCTTTCTCTCTCTCTCTCTCTCTCTCTCTTCTATCCCTCTCATAAATCTCTTCTTTTTAAAAAAAAATCCATTTCTAATAATATACTTACTCTTATCAGCAATATCAGTATTAAGTAATTATCACAAGTAACTTAACAATAATACAATAATAACAATAATTGTAAACACAAACAAAAAACGGCTTCTTTTTATTTTTCACATTTGAAAATTAAATAAATTATTCTAATTAATTAATGAATGAAATATCAATTAGCAAAAATTAAATGAAGGACAAAAAACGAAATAATTAAAGGAAATAATTAGTTGCAGAGAAGAAAACGGTAAGGAAATTAAATGAAATTCAAATATTAACTTAAATTTTTATTACTAATATTTATTTATGAAGAATGAATGCTTTAGCAGTTTGAAATAATAAATTATCAATTTGCACTTTAGAAAAATTATCAGATTAAAAATAAATTATCAGCTTATCATCAGTCTGCAAAGTATTAGTGAAATATTTGATCAAAAATTTCGTTGATTATCAAATGTTGCAGAATTTTTTTGTGGATAATGTAAACATTACGACGAATGACGTCAATAAGCTGCCAATTGATTTCATTTAAATGATTTTGGTGGAATTTCAAATAGAAAACTTTTTCTAATCAAAATTAATTGATAAGGATGAATTATATGATATGATTGATAAGGATGAATTATATATATGATAAGGATGATATATGATAAGGATGGATGAAGGATATATGATAAGGGTGAAAATTTAATGATAATGATAGGTGGTAAATGTTTTTGAAATTATTAAATAGATATAGGTAAGCAAAATAAGGTAAGCAAGGTAAGCAAAACTGATTAAGCAAAATAAATGATTAATTATTTGAATTATTATTTAATTGAGTTAACAAACAGGGATCAATGAAGAAGTGATATTGGACTGTCAACAAAATGATTCGATGAATATTTGATTAAATAAATCAATTTCAAATTTTAAATAAGCTAAAATTAAAACTATCAAATACATTCAAACAAATGTGTTTCTTGAAATAGTAATTTTAACTATGGTAAAATAATGAAATAAATAACAATGAAGTAATGATAACTATCACTGTAATAGTTATAAAACTAATTTAAATATTTTAAACTTTCAATCTTACTAAAAGAGAAAAATTTTTATAAAATATTGTGAAAAATGAAAAGACAAAGAAAAAGAGGAAAAAGAGTTAGTGCCTTGAAGAGAAGAATAGTTTTTAAACAAATGAAAATACTATTACAAGTATCGTTAGAGTAATTATAAAAAGAAAAAGACGGAAATTTATTGAATAATTTCAACGATACTTTAAAAAATATTCAATGAAAAATTAAATGGAATTAAATTATGCAAAAAAAAAATTATAAATAATTTAGCTAAAGACAAAAAGAAAGAAAAGAGAGAGAGAGAGAGGAAGGAAGAAAGGATAAGGAATAATATTTTTATGATAAGACAAAATCTGTTGACGGATAAAATTGAATTTATAGAAAGTAAATCAGAAATTATGTTTGTTCAATTTATTCTCTCTCTATCACTAAGAGAATAGAAAAAGAAAGAGGTAGAGGGAGAGGGAAAGAGAACGAATAAATAAGGTGTATTATTAAACAAAGGTAAAAAGATCGGAATGTAACGATTATTAATGAGATAGATGAAGAAGTGAATTTTTTGTTGAATTCTTTTTTTATAGCCTAAAAGGCAAAAAAAGGAATGCGATGATAGATTGATGCAAAATCAAACTATCAATACGTACGCTTATCACATACGCTTATCATACGATCAAAATACGTATATGTACGCTTATCATCGTATGACTGTAAGTACGTGTACTAAATTTGTTGTAAATGGGTGTAAAAAGAAACAAATTACTGTTTTCATTCAATGTTATCATTACCTAAAATTTATCATAATGTGTTATCATTCTAAAATTTGTTATCATTCTAAAATTTATTATAAAATCAGATAAAATTATTTGAAAAATAAAATAATACTTTAGATGGTGATGATGTTGGAATTGAATTCTTATTATCGCTTATAGTTGAATAACATTTATCACCATTATTATATGGTAATTTTTCTGGACTAACAATTTGAACAGGTGGTTTACGAATTTCACGGGAAGCCATTTTTTGTAATGCATCACGTCGAGAAGCACTTAAACGTTGCATATCATTAATACGTTCCGCAACCTATAATTTACCATCAAATCACAATTATGTCATATGAAAATTCGTCATCTTTTTTTTTTCAAAAAACTATTTTCAAAAATTAACCTTATTTCTTTACAGATAAAAATATTTGCATATCGCATAAAATAATAATTTTGATGGTGATATCGCATAAAATATTAGCATATCGCATAAAATAATAATTTAGAATATATGTATATCACAATTATGTCATATAAAAATTTGTCACCATTCTTTTCGTTTGAAAAGAACTATTTACAATAATTATCATTATTTCTTTACAGATAAGAATATTTGCATATCGCATATGTATCCGACAATGATATAAATTCGATCGGTTTATTAAAAAAGAAAATTTTCAACATTTCAAACAATTTTCAACATTTTCAACAAATTTTCAACTAATTAATATCACTAGCAATAACAGTTGTTTTTTCTTTTTTTTTGGAGGGGGGGAGGAAATTAATAAAAAGAAAGCAATTTTTGAAAGATACCGATAAGAATATTCACATATCATTGCACGGATACCATACATATGGTATCCGTGCAATGATATTAATTCGATCGATTTATTAAAAAAAAAAGAAAATTTCAATTTTCAACAATCTAATTAATGTAAATGGTAATAATAGTTGTAAGCTTTGTTTCTTTTTTTTTGGAGGAAATCAATAAAAAAGCGAAAGGGAATTTTTGAAAGAAACAAAAACTAAATTAATTTCATCATAGTTGTTCATTTTTTCAATGAAACAGAAATTTCACTTTCATTTTTCACGTTTTGCTTTTTTTTCAGATGAAAGAATCTTTGGAAATTCTTTTTCGTAACTTTTCTTAAAGTATTCTTTTTCATTACTTTCATTTTGTTTTTTTATAAGATTTTATATTTTCTATGATATGATGCAAGAAAATTATTTGATTTTTTTAAATTATATTTTTCAATTTTTAAAAATTTTGCTAAAATTGAAAGTTTAATTAAGAAATAAACAAAGAAGTGCAAAATATGTAATTGTAATGTAAAGAGTAAGAATTATATTTTATTTTAGCCTAAATTAATTATCATTTTCCTTCATTAAAATTTATCACTCTATCTTATAAGTGATAAGATATGATAACAAAAGCATGCTAAATTAATTTCATTAATAAATAATAAAATCATTTCATCAATTGTTTATTGTTTTTCATTGCAAATTATAGTTAAACTTATAATTTCTTATTATTTAATTTCATATAATTTTTTTTGTTTTCATTGCAAATTATAATTAAACTTATAATTTGAAATATCAAAACTGATATTATGCACGTTCGAAATTTGATTCAATAAATTAATAATTATATTTGAAAGATCAAAAAACAACGAAAAACCGAAAATTGTCAATGAATTAATTTTTTGTGAATTTTGAATTTTGATAAAATTTATTTTAATAATAGCGAAAAAAATAAATTCAAATTAATATAAGAAGCGTTGAAAATTTTTATACGATACATTATCATTTATACGATTATATTATATTTGTAAATTTTAAATTCGTTTACAACTTTTTTCTTCGAATTTTCTAAAAATAAAATTACCTGTGCAAGTAATGTTGATGTTTCAGTTGTAGTAAGCATTATTAATTTGTTCAAATCTGGCTCACTATTAAAAGTATCCAGCTGAAAATATATTTAATTATTACGATCATGATACTATGATAAGTTCACGATACTATGATTAGAAATAGTTGTAAGTTTCTTTTACGATACTATAAGAAATTCTAACAATACACTAATAAGTTATCTTAATAATTTAATCTAAGATATTTTAATAAGTATTAGCTATAACATAATAAAATTTATTATACGATTATACTATCATTAATACCTATGATACTATAAGCGTTTATGTTTACGTTTACCACAAATTAATTCCACCATAAATACAAATAAATTCTTTTCCCAATACTATAATATATTCAATTAAGTTAATATTATATTAATAAAATACTTTAAATTCATCATTAATCAAAATTTTTACATAACTAAATGAATAAAATGTCAGAAAGAGTAAAATGTAGTCAACTTAAAATCTTATCAATCAGTGATAAATCACATCATATCATATCATATCATCTCTTCATTATCATCTTATCATAAATCATCTAAACCTTCAATGATTTGCCTTCTTCGATATATTTATCAACGGTTGTTAATACATTTGCAGCACAACTTGCTGTACAATCATATGGTATTGTCGTCAACAATTCAACGCCACGATGACACCAATTATTTGCCTAAAAATTTTCTATAAATTAAACTATCGCAAAAATAGCTCAATTATCGAAAATAATTAAATAATTAAGCATAATTAACAAAGCATATCGTTCATATTCAAAATTTTGCATAAAATATAAATATTAAATTAATTATAAAATTTTAAATTATTCTTTTTATGAATCAAAAAATTTTTGAATTTTGAATTTACAAAAATATTAAAATTTTAAACTAATTTAAAGTTTCTGCAAAAATATTAATTTAATTAAAAATAAATGAAAAAATTTCGACAAATAAAAATTAAATTTTTGTTGAAAAATTTATCATTGTTATTTTATCATTGTTTATCAATTTATCATTGTTGTAAAGTTGGTAGAAAAAAATTTAATTTTATTGATAAAATTAAATTTAGAAAATTGTATAATCAAATGAAATAAATTATTGCAAAGATTTCTTTTAAATGTTTTTCATTCACTAAAACAATAGCCACTATAAAATCATTCATACAATTATTATTGCTTCATGAAAAACATTCATTGGTATATTCTTGAGATTGTAAAATAAAAAGAATTTTGAAAGCTATTGAAGATTTCCCTCATCCATCAACCATACTTAAAACAGATGGCTTATTCATAATAAGAAATTGTTTACTTTGCACTTCTCTTTTATTAGCATATTTAAAATACAATCGATTGACGTGTATATTTTTATACGTTAAACCAATACGTTGAACAAAACTGTTGAAGATTTCCCTATATAATGGTCAACGTGTACATGTTTATACGCTAAGATACAATGGATTAACGTGTACACGTTTATACGCTAAGATATAATGGATTAACATGTACACGTTTATATAACGGATTAACACGCATACCTTTACATGTCAAGATATAATGGAACGTGTATACGTTCATACGCTGAAATGTTACGGGAATTTCCATACACTGACTAAAGATGCTGCTATAAACTGACCTGCGTATGTTTACAAGTCCTACCTATTGATTAATTATTTATTTCTATAAAGTTTAAAATTAGATATCATTAATTTCTTGCAAATTGAATGAATGATAACTTATAATAAATCTCAAAGAGGATATATCCTCAAGACGACAGAAATTTCAATCTATGTTTTATTTTATATAACGATTTCTTGGATAAAATAGTCTTACTCAATCGTTTCTTTCTTATTTAATTTAATTTTGATCTTTTATTGACAGTGAAAATTTTTCATTATATTTTTTATGCTTTATTTTAAGATACGATTTAAGAATGGAATCTGGAATAATGAATAATAATTCTAGTCAATTTACTTCATCATTTATGCAATATAACTTCAACTATCATCGTATCAAACCACTTCTGATAAATTATTTACGTGAAATGAGAGGTATTAAAGATGTAAATTTGAAGAAAAATTAGTATAGTAAATATAGAAATTGCTTGAAGTGTGATATAATTTCAGGCTAAGCTAACACTAGAATTTCAGACTAAGCTAATAAAGCTAGCACTAGAATTTCAGACTAAGCTAATACCGCATGTATTTGTTGATGCATATCTTTGCTTAGTTGAAGTACTTTCGTACGTCGTTCAAGTGCTCCACTTAATGCATCAGCCATACGATCAAGTTCATCACACTTTGGCAATAAACTTCCTGTTAATTCAACATCTTGTGATGAGATTAACTCTTGCCCTGCATCACGTAATAAACGTGCGCCATTCACGTCATCCTAAAATTCAGCATAATAATAATGATAATAAAATATCATTAATGAAAATATACAAATAGCATAGATAAAAGTGGGATAAAAGAAAATATCTCTTTATTTTCTAAATTTTTTATTAAAATTTATTTAAGTGGATTAAATTTTAGGTTCTAAAGGAGATGAATGCAATAAGTAATTTAAAATTAAAGTTGGCAATATTAACGAATAATTAATTAATATAGTAAATAAACAACAAATGTTAATAATAATAATAATAATAATAATAATAATAGCGATAATAATAATAATAAATTAATTAATAATAAATTATAAATTATAATAAATAATAAATAAATAATGAATAATAAATAACAAGTAATAAATAATAACAACAATGATAATAATAACAACAATGATAATGCATAAACTAATAGTGCGATAACTGTGATAACAATGATATTAAATCAAAAAAATATACATATATATACCATAGCTTGTTGACAGTATTCAGCATGTGCTTGACCTAATTGTTCAGCTTTCTGCGGGCCATCACCCACTTCTCGATGCTCTTCCAAATGGATCATATGTTTTGCAAATGATGATTGTAGCTGTAATAATAATTATTATTTATGCATTCCTACTATGGTTTACGGACATCACTCTTATTTCTCTTTCTTTAGCCATCATTTTTCTTTGTTCTTTCTTTCGCTCCTCTCTCTCTCTCTCTCTCTCTTCTATAAACTTATAATGACCTATAACCTTTAATTGAAAAATAATTTCTAATATTTTCTAAAATAATATACTCTTTTATAGTTGTTAGAAAAGAAGCTTCCATCTTTATTATAATATTGCTCTATTTGATGTTTTTATTTCTCTGATAAGAACATATTTGAATTAATCATTTTTATCATTAAAATTTGCTGGAAGCTATTATGAATTGAAATTTAAGAATATTATAAAAATTATAAATTACTCATTTTTATAAATTTATAAGTGCTGATAAAATTTAATGTTTAATGAAAATTTGATATCATTATTATCAGTATTATTGATAAGATTTAAATGCTATCAGTAAAATTTGAAAAGAAAAAAATGAAGATGATAATTTGAATAAATAATAAATGAAATGAATCCATTTATCGATTCGATATTATCGCCATTTCCAATCAAACTAACAACTGTCATCTAAGATTGAAAATAAAGAAAGCAAAATTATCGTTGAAAATAAAAAACAAAAGAATATGACAATCTCTTCGTCTATCAGTTTAAAAAAGGCATTATGTTATCTAAAATGCTAGTTGTCGAATTCCAACGCCTACTTTTTCCCAAAAATAAGGCCTAATATTTTAAGAAAGAATATAATGATTAATCATATATTATTGATTGTTTTATAAATTTATAAACAACATATCTTTCGAATGGAAAACGACTACTTAAGTTATCGAAAAAATATGAGAACAAAAATAGCAAAAGATATGAGAATAAAAAAACAAGAGGAATTAGTAATAAGTAATTAGCAAAAGTAATTATTATTTCATGATAAGTTATCATAATTATACAAATGTCGCATAGATAATGATAGTTTAGTGCTAAAATAGGATTATACGTAATATTTGTAAGCCTAAGGTTGGTAATGATTATTTTTTTAATTTTGAAAAATATTTCAAATAACGAAATGAATATGATATGAGAGGATGGATAGATAGAATGAAAATGAAACTAAGAAGGAAGAAGAAGTGGACAGAGGAAAGGTCACAAACATTATCATTTCGTTATCAACTTATCGATAGCTATCAAACTAATCAGAATGCAATTTGTGATCGATAAAGATGAATTGTCCAGAAATTTCCTTTCATTTCATCTCTTTATTGATCAGTTTCAACTTTCAATTCATTAGCTATTGAAATTTAATTTCATTTAGCTGCTAATCGATAAACGAATTTCAATAATTCCTTTAATCGCTTCATTTGTATATTTTGAGTGATAATTATTCTAAGTGATAATTGATTGACAAATTATCAGTTAATAATAATATGAAAAAGAGTTTTACAGATGTAGAAAGAAAATTAAAATTTTTTGAAAATACTATTAATTTTCTTAATTTTGATCTTTTCTCTCAATTTTTTCTTTTCGAATGCAAAATTAAGTTTTGAGGAAGATTTAAAACGAAATCAATGTATTCTGATAAGATATCAATGTATTCTGACAAGAATCTTTTTTGTATAAGTATAGAATTTATATCAGATATGCAATAGTTGTAATAAAGTTCTAATTAATTATTTCAATTAAAACATATGCAACAAAAAATCTGCTAAAATGAAATTTAATTTTTCTAATCGATAAATGATAATGTAATAATCATTAAAAAATAAAAGAAAAATAGAAAGTAATACTTTTGATTGTCTTTAAATGGTTTCTTTTTGTTTTCTTCATTGAAAAGAATGTATGTTTAGTTATTAATTAATCATTATGGAACACTGAATAATCAGTTATTAATTAATCTTTATGGATGATGACACATAAGTGTGAATGGAGAAGGTTATAAAACGATAAATACCTTTTTGAATTTCAACATGTAACATTTCATTAATAATATTTCAACTATTTGTGGAATTTTCAACATTGCAAGGACGTAGTGAAAAAGATAGAGAAGGTCGCAATAAGAAGGTGGAATAGAAGAAAGAATGAATCCCGCAAAATGTTCTATTATAGATATGATAGTTTTAAAAGATGATAATGGCAAGACAAGATTGTTCGAAATGATAATTAATTGATAAATCGCTGATAATTGATATGAAAAAAGAGCATTATAGATGTAGTAAGAATAGTTGAAAGTTGTTTAAAAACGACATTAATACGGAAAAGATTAAAATGATGATAATCCCTACTGATAGCATAAATATTTCATAATGCTTTATAAATGAATATTTTGAAGCAGAAAAGATTACGTTAAATTTGATACATTATTTCAAATACATTGTTTTAAATTACTGCAAATAATTTGCAAGAATTATTCCTTCCCTTTTTTCAATCATACAAACAATTCTCTAAGATTTTTCATTTTAAATTCTAAATTTTATGATATATATTTTTTCATTTTTAGCTGATAACTTTAAATTCGGCAACATTAAAGATTATTTTATCATTTTTAGTGATAACATTGAATTCGCTAATATTGGCGGCTTATTTCTTTATTTCAAATTATAACTTCGATATTTGATAATATTGAGAGGTAACATTGAATTCGCTAATATTGGCGGCTTATTTCTTTATTTCAAATTATAACTTTGATATTTGGTAATATTGAGAGTTAATTTCTCATTCTCAATAATAATTTCAAAATCTTCAACAATGTTGAAAATGACGTGATGATATTTGAAATGGATGAATAATTTTTTTCAACATTATATTATATTCATATAAAATATAATGATAAATTTTTAGTTTACCTTTCTAAATGAATCTTCAAATCGTCGAAGTTTCAAACATTGTGTGAGACGTTTTTCGTGTTTCATCCAAAATGCATCAAAACTTCGCTCCGTTTCTTCCAATTGTATAAGCATTCGTTCAATTGCTGTCACATTATGAAGTCTATTAAAAAAAAAATAGTTAAACCATTCATGCATATATTTTTTAGTAAAATAAAATATTTGTTGCATACTTTAATAAAAATGTGATAATTAAAATAACGGATCCGGTTAAAATATCTACAGATGATTTTCTATGGATTTATATCAATAAACTGAAATAATGGATGCAGTTGAAATATGTATGGATAATTTCAACAGAATGATGGATCCAAATGGAGTTGAAACATTTACAAATAATTTCAACGGAATGATGTAAATAAAGTGAAATAATGGATCCAGTTGAAATATGTATAGATAATTTTTATGAATTATTATTAATAAACTGAAATAATGAATCATGTCGAAATATCTATAGAGAAATAAATATAGAGTTACCTGGTTGGACTAAGTTGTTCATGTTCCGGCTTAACATCCAACTGTCTAACATGTCGTAACAATGATAATCCTTTTCGTATAGATATTCGGAAATCTTCCTACAAATGAAACTAGCATAAAAATTATATTTATAAAATGAGATTGAATTGATTCCGTATTTAAATTCCGAGACTTTTCCGGTAAATTGGAGAGGGGAAAAAAATAATTAAATGACTTTTATAGCATCACGCTCAGCAGTTTGTATTTCAAGAATTCGTGCTGTTGTCTCGACATCATTAGGAAGTTCGGTTTCTTTCAGGCAACGACCAAATTCGCTCAATGATTGTGCAATTACGGTTGCGGATGATTTCATCCGTTCAATATCCTGAAAAGAGAAAAAAATCGACTATATGAGTAAAAATGATAAGAATTAAATTTATATAATTTATTTTTGAAATTTCAATAAATCTTAGGATATCATTCGGTATATACCTGTTAAGATGATGAAATGATTTTCTTATTAATTGCTAAATTAATTGGAATTATTTAATTGGAAATGAAATTTATTAATTGCTAAAATAATTGAAATTATTTGTAAAAAAGTTATCTCATAGAATTTCAAAAAATTAAGGTACTTAATGAAAATATGAATAAAAATAGAAATAAATTAAATGTAACATATATAATTGATAATGTCATCAATTAATTATCAATTAATTAATTCATCAATTAATTATTAATATTTAATTAAACTAAAAAATATTTTAAAATGTTTCTTCTTGAAAATATTTGAATTGATTTAAGAGGATGTAAAAGAAAAAAAGGAAAGGATATCATCAAGGTCTAACCGGCTGATAAATTAAACCGGATGATTTAACAGCTTGCATGATCATCAAAATTCTTTATACAGGTGGAACACACATTTCCCTACCCCGTATCCAATGTGCAATATTAAAATGACCCGGTAAATCTTATTGGCAATATATGGTAATAAAGGAAGAAGGAGGAGAAAATAATTATATATATATAAATTTATATGTATGTTAAGAGAAAAATAAAATTAGTGAAAAAAATGACTAAAATGTGAAGTAGTTGAAAATTGTCGGAATTAATTATTATATTTTTATTAATTATTACTATCAATAATAAAGTGAATAATAGGTTACCATACGATGTTGTACCCATTCTAAATGATTATATTTTAGTACACCACCAACATCCATTGTCAAACAATCTGACCCAATATAGCGGCGGAGTTCCAATGAACTCTGACAAATCACCACCTAAAATAAGTTGAGAAATATTCGTAGAATTAATTTTTAAAGAATTTTTATTATCAATGATCATAAAAGTTGTAAGAGTTAATCGATAATCCTCAATAATTTTCGATTATCATTAAATTAATTAATTCCCTCAATAATTTATTGTTACAAATTTTGTTTTGAAATAATAATAATTAATAATAAATTATTTATGACTAATTCATTCATTTAGTATTTCATTATCAAAAAAATTTTAGTTTGAATAAAGAAGTAAAAACATGTAGAAGATAAAAATGAAGGAACGAAAACTTCATATTAACTGAATAGTTTAGATAAGAGAAAATAAAACGAAAATTAAAAGTACTTAAATATCGAATTTAAAAGAAAGAAAAATCACATTACTAAAATATCAGTAATGAATTCAAGTATTTTAATTCAATTTAACAACAAATAAATTGAACAAATATCATTAATCAATAACTGAAAATACTTTCGTATTGTAATTCATGTAAATGATGAATTCATTATTGCAGGATCAATTACTGAATACTTTCTTATTGTAATTCATGTATCATTTATTATTACAGGAATAACATCCGGTATTTCCGATATCTGTTAGATCGGAAAATTTCTTTTACATTATATTAATTCAATAAGAAATATTTTCTTCTTCCTTTTTTTTTTCAAATTTTTATTTGAAATAATTTTATGACATTGTTATCATCGTTATCATTTTACCATTTAATATACTGTCGTATAACATTTTACCAGTAATAATATCGTATTTTTCTATAATGCTTAAATTACAATACTACGATACATTTTTATCATACTGTACATATGTTATGCTATCTTAGATTAATATCATATTTTATATATTTATATCTATTATTTTAAATACTTTAATTATTATTATTAGAGAGAGAATACATTTACTATTTTAATTACTTTAATTATTAAAAAAATATGCAGCAAATTTAAAAATATAAAAAACTTTTTCTCCCTTAATTGCTAACAATTTTAAAATTTAAGAAAACTTTTTTCCTCTTAATTGCTAAAGTAAGAGAGAGAGAGAAAGAGAGAATATATTTGAATATAAGAATATTTTAATTCATAAAAAAGTCAAAGACAAAGAAAGAGAGAGAGAGAGAGAGTATATTTTTATATAAGAATATTTGACTTTATTAAAAAAGTTAAAGACAAAGAGGGAGAGAGAGAGAGAGAGAGAAAGAGAATATATTTGTTAATTTTAATTTATTTCTCCTTTCTTTTTTTCTTTGCAACAATTCCAATATATTATGGTATTATAACTCTAAGCAAAAAATATATATACTGAAAAGATATATTAGAATCATTTCCGGTTTATTTTAAAAAATAAAATAAACTTTTTTTTTTTAACCTAAAATGAAATCATTCCATTTCATCTTCTTAACACCTCTTCAATCCATTTTCTTTCTTTCTTTTATCACTCCAAAATGGTAGGAAAATTTCAAAATGAAAAAAGTGTGGAAAGAATGAAGAGAAGAAGATGAAAAAGATGAAATAACAAATACCTTTTCAGCCATTTTTTCCTCTCCCTTCTACTCCCCCGCTCCTCAATTATTCGGGGAATTTTCATTTAGTTATTGGTGTAAAGGAATGAATGATATGAGAGGAACAGGTGGAAAAATGAATGAACAAAAAATGGAAAAAAAATATAATAAAAGCTGGTTTGAAGAAAAATATCAAAAAAGTTTCCGAAGAAATATAATTGCTATAGGATGGATGAAACGGAAGGGAATGAGACGAAAAGGATAGGGTGGCAGTAGTTAAAATGTAAAAAATTTAATTGTTCAAATTTTTAAATGCTTTTATGAGAGAATTACAGAAAAATTGCTAGGAAGAAAGAGATGGAAAAGAAAAAAAGGAATTTTAAACTGAATATAAATTTTAAAATAAAAATTTATTTCATTTAAAACAAATTATATTAATATTTTAGGATGATATTTTTCTTTAAATCAAATTTGTTATTTTTGTTTTTCGCTAATTTATAAATAATTGATTGAAAATTAAAAATAAATTTTTAACTATAAATTTTATTATTTTATATTAATTTCAAATATTTTAAACACGATATTTA
>CAKAEH010002020.1:0-17789 GCA_916381525.1 Cercopithifilaria johnstoni
TCCATCTCGAAGAACGAAAAACATCAACGACTTCCCTAGAAGTAAGAAAAATGTATTAAATTTGAATTAACGAAGGAAGACGCGAAAAAACATCCACAGCAATCTACACTTCTGAAAATTAGTTGAACCCATTTTTTTGCATACGACATTTTAATGTATTAAGTTCAAACAAAAAATTATCCTTTTTCATAATCATTATTCTTCTCTATCAATGATAACGAATATTGAAATAAAGAAAAAGGGAAAGTTGAAATTGTGATAAAAAGAAAAGATTGAAATATAATCATTATCTCTATCAATGATAACGAATAAAAGAAACATTGAAAATAATCATTATTCTTTTCTATCAATGATAATGAATATTGTTCAAATAAAGAAAAAGAGGAAAATTGAAATTGTGATTTAAAAAAAATTGAAATACCAAAAAAGCGATGAAAAGAAGGAAATGTTAGCTTCCATCAATTCCATTCTCTCTTCTTCGCCACTCTAACCCTTTTCTTTAAACCTTTGTTTTTATAATTATTAATTATTATAAATTATTTGCAAAATTATTTAATTCTTATAAATTATTATAAAATTATAAATAAATTTTTAATTCTTATAAAATTTAATTCTTTTAATTCTTATAGGAACATTTTATAATTTTTATAAATTCGTTGATAATTTCAAAAAAGGTAATTTAAAGCTGGCGATGAATTAAATGTAGAAGTTATCGCGGTAGGATGAAATAATAATTATTCATTCGTTATTGATAGTATATAATTTATGCAAATAACAACAAACTACTTTATAAATAAAAAACAGGAAATGTTCTTAATGGTACTTCAAAATGGTTTGATCGATCGAATGTCATCCGTGTGAAGTACACTTCAATATTGCGCAATTATTTTGTGCGAAAAATTTCTTCATTATCATCTCTTTTGTTTTGAATATAAATAAATTGTTATTCAATAGTATGTATACCGTATTTAGCAATTAATTAAAACGATGAATTTAGGGGATGAATTTTAAATAACAATTAATTTAAAAAAGATGGATATAAGTATTGATGAATAATGAAATAATAATGAATAATAATATTAATAACAATAATAATAATGAATATAATAAAATAACAATGATTAATAATAATAATAATAAATGATATTTATGAAAATAAAAAACAGTAATGAATAATAACAATAATGATAAATAAATAATAAAACAATCATTTAATAATAATATAAATAATGAAATAATCATTGATAATAATAATGAAATAATCACATTACGCAATTTTTCTATTCACTTATATTCATTCATCTTTTTAACAATTTGTTTAACTAATTTTGTTAAAAATATTTAATACAATAAATAATAGCAATGGTTACTAATTTCTAAAGACAATACAATAAATAATTAATTAATTAATTTGATAAATAAAGTAAAAAATAGCATGAAATGTTAAAAGAACAAATAAAATAAGACTGAACACAACCGTTATTATTTCTAAAATTTAAAAATATGCAATATTTAAAATTACTTTTAATTTATAAATATTAACATTTTAAAATCTATAAAATCCAATTGTGAGAAAAGTTTGCAATTACCTTTCTAATAATTTACTATTGAAATTTATTGAAATTTACTATTGAAATTCTAAAGGACTGGAAATAATAATGAAGTGCTAGGATTATGTAATATTAAAAGTAAGTTAATTTATAATTATTAAATGTAGCAGAGTTTTAGAACAATTGCGCATAATTGATTATGTATAATTATTTTCGTCGAGGAAATTCTTATTATAAGCTGATAATTATCGCAAAAATTACAATCGATAAATATACTTTGCATTATTATGGAATAATTAGTGGGAAGGACTAGAGAAGAAGATTGGTAATTATTTGATTTTTTTTTGTTTGAATTAATGGAGTATTGTTTGATTTTTATGATAACTTATTCCAACAGAAATTCACACATTTTTTACCTGTCTATTAATTAGAAATGATTTCTTCTTACCTGTCTTTTAATTAGAAATGACTTCTTTTATTCTTTCAAAAATGAAATTCAATCGCACACTTTTTTTAGGCACAGTTTTTTCAATCAAATTCTAACAATCAAATTTTCTAATTATTAGCCTATTGTTTAAGGAATATTTCCTATTCCGTTCCTCTTAATGTTATTACATTTCACAGAAAATAACTTTATGCTAATTTCTAAACTTTGTTTTTAACTTTGCATTTGTTCAAAGATAAGAAGCTGATTGATTTAGGTTGAGTTTAAGCAATTGGCGCAAATGACGAGTTTAGCTGATTGATTTAGTTGAGTTTAAGCAATTGGCGCAAATGACGAGTGACATAAACGGATAGAAATGAATTACGTCTAAAATAATTAACCCATTCTATCTATTCATACAAATTTTCAAATATTTCAAACCAACCATACGTTGATTTAACTTTTCAAATGCAAATGAGCTGTTGCTGACAACTGTATGATAGCAATGTCTAAATTAGCCTTTTCGTAAACATTTCAGCTAATTTCATGCGCTACTAAGCATTGCTTGAAAATTATCGCAAATTGTAATTTCCTTTCAAAATTATTTCGTCCCTCGAATTGATAAACTTATCGGAATAATTCATTAAATTATCTTTTCTCTTTTAGATCTTTCTAACCACCTAACCTTTCACCTACAGAGCAATTTAAGATTTGCCACGTTAGAGAAATGCAATATTTTTAATAATATCGCTTATTAAGATGTAATTTTGACCGTTGAACTCTGACAGATGAATTGAAGATCGATTAAAAATTAATTTTTACGTTAGAGAAATGCAATATTTCTAATAATATCGCTTATTAAGATATAATTTTGATCGTTGAACTCTGACAGATGAATTAAAGATCGATTATTTTAACTACTTGACAAAAAAAGAATGAGTGCTTTGAGTTATGTAATAATTTTATTTTAAATGATTAAATTTCAATCAATAGCTCCTGGCAATCATATCCCGCAAATTTGATTATACTTGTAACATCGGGAAGTTCTTCCTGCAACACCGAGAAGTTCTTCCCGCAACACCAAGAAGTTCCTCCCGCAACACCGAGAAGTTCTTCATTGAATTGAAATTTATGATTTTTTAAATTCGGATAAGTCCCTTACCAAACTCTATTTGAGGTCAATAAAATGCAATTCTCATAAAATAAAACCATAAATCTTTGTTTGGCGACAAATTATTACTTTGCGACGTATAGCCATTGAAATAATAATTCTCTTCGATTGGAAATATTATCGTTTAATTTAAATTTCAATTTTTTTTTTCAACGTTGATAAAATGGAATCAATCATTTCATTACTTTAATATACACACAATATTATTAAACTATATGAGAATAAAGCTTAGAGATTAGATTGAACGATTTATTTTTTGGCTTCACGATTGTTTACCGATAGATTTTAAAGATTCGGATCAGCGATGATGATAACCTTTGGTAAAACGGCGCAAATTCTTTCCCATAATCAGATTACGGTCATATTGATAGCATAGAGCGGAAGAAGTAAAATCTCATTTGATATTAGTAATAGTAATCATTTCATCAAATATAGCAACGATTGTATGATTCATTAAAGTCATATACGTTAGTTAATTCTTTTGAATGAAATTGAATTTTATTGTTTAATTGATTTCAATGAATTTTTAGGCAATCACAAACTTAATCCAAAAAAGTAATCAAAGTTTTTAAATTTGTTTATTTTTAAAATTTCAATAAATTTAACAACGATCGTACGATTCATTTAAAAATTCGATTCCACCATAACGATCATCTGATGCTTTATTTGCCTGAAAAATTAAAACAGGCATTAAATTGCGACAAGCGCTTTTGTTAGGCCTTTTATCACGAGCTTCTGTTGCAATCCTTTGATATTATGAAATGTTTAAAAAATAAATTACCAATTGATATTTGTCACTTACATCAATATTTCTTATTTCAAGCAAACTTGGAAAACAAATCTCTTGTAGGCCTTTAATTTCAGTTTATTGAATGAAAGTTCTTGACAGTATTGTCATTTTTGTTTAGTATCCATCCATTCATTTTATTTATCGATAGGAAAAGGTTAGACAAATATGAAGTGGACATTGTGTTATTTACTCGATCCATCGAAACATGCTCGGGTCATTTATTCCACATTTTTTTTACGCTTCCTTCTTTTCTTCCCTCTTTTGCTTCAAATTTTCATATCCGATGAATTAATCAGATGTGTTATTGTTTGTTATTATTATTATTATTGTCATTATTATTATTATTATCATTACTTCTTATTACTTTTATCATTATTTATTATTATTTATCATCATTATTATTATTAATTACTATTGTTGTTAATTACTACTAATACTATTAATAATTATTATTATTGTCTCAGATAATATCCAGTTTATATAACTAAAATTAGGAAAATTCTGGTACCAATTAAAAATGAGGACAATATTAGTGATGTGTGTACTGATTATATATGAATGCAACCTCTTGAAGATACTTTCTGGAGCGGTTAGTGAACAGCTGAGCTCATGAAGTCTTCCCGCTTGTATGAGAGAGAATATCAGTAATCGGATTAGAGCTAACATAACGGGGTTAACCGGCAACAGTCCTCCATGTGCTTTATTAGACTTTCTCGTTTCCTTATTTTCCAAAAACAATATATTCTCAATCATATTGTAATAATTATCTATTCAGGATTTTGTCCTTATATGATAATATGATATCTTCCATTATTAACTTGCTTCATCTCAATGATATCTCATATTCTCTCGGATAATTTCACTGAGAGTTTTTTTCGATGAAGAACCATATTTAGGTAATTATCAATTCCGGATTTTATCTTTATCTGATAATGTGATATCTTCCTTTACTAACTTTCATCTCAATGATATCTCTCGGATAGTTTCTCTGAAGTTTTTTTTTTGAAGGAGAACCATATTTCGATAATTGTCAATTCAGGATTTTATCCTTATCTGATAATATGATATCTTCCTTTACTAACTTTCATTTCAATGATATCTCTCACTTTCTCGGATAGTTTCTCTGAGAGTTTTTTTCCCGTGGAAGCCAAACTTTTTTGCTATTAATTATTAATCATTTATAATTAAACATTAAAATATTTAACATTTAATCATTAATTTTTAAAATTCAAAAAAAAATAATATTTTTTATTGCATTTAAAAATAGCCATAGTGGTCAGTATTTCTATTGTTTCCTCTTATTTGGTCACTTTTAAATAATTAATTGTTTTTGGTGCCTAATCCCTATTTGATCCCTGCACTTACCAAAATCCATGAAAAAGCCATTATTAAAAGCTTCCCGTCTCCCGCCTCCCACCAGGAATTATTTGGCATAATACATTGTTTTTCTTTTCTTTCATTCATAACTGATCATCTGTCCATTTCTACTCCATCATATTCATTTATCATCTATTTTAATGTCCACTTTTGCAACTGTCCATCTGTATCCATTCATAAATAGTTCGTAAAAAAACTATGCGATATATTCATATTATACATTTTTACCTATTCATTTTAGTGTATAACAAGAATTATAGCTCTTTGAATATGTTCACATTTATTAGCACTTCCTTTTAAATGGACCGCTTCACACCTGTTGTAGTAAATATTATTTGTTGCACACTCTTCCAATTATTGCATATTTTATTCAGATGGACAATAAAATATAGAATAAAGGTCAGATACCCATATTTCTCATTCGTTCTTTATTCTGATATTCAAAGTTTTAAATAAAATTTCTTTTTAAATTAAGGTTTTTTTGCTGCAACATTTTTAATATTAAAATGTTGCAGAAATATGAAATGGTCTATAAAATATTTAAGAAATTTTTCCATTTTGCTATTATTCTATTTTAGGACAAATTTTTTAATTTCCTAAATTATTTTAAAATAAATTATCACCTAAATTATGCGTAAATAAAAAATTAATTTTATACTGAATTTAAATCATTACTAAAATTAAAATTAATTTTATGCTGAATATAAATTATTACTAAAATTAATATGAATCATTTTGCATACTACCATTTCCTTATTTGATTACAAAAGTAAATAAAGAGATCAGAATGAAAAGGCAAACAACCAAACTACTTTGTAAATTTTGCTAGCTTTTATTTTGTGGTTCATTAAGAGATGATTGTAGAGATGAAATGCGATCATCGAATGTGATGCATTTTAAAGTATCTGATAATGATGAAATCCTTTTAATTAACCGCTATCCAATTTCAAATAGCAGCTGTTACTTTTAATCATCGTAAACTTTGCTTATATCCATAATTTTCTTCATTAAATAAGATACTAGTGGTCATTTTAAAATTGATAGATCTCTTTAATGGTTGTTGCTTATATCAATATTATCTTCATTGCTAGTGGTCATTTTAAAATTGATAGATAGATCTCTTTAATGGTTGTTGCTTATATCAATATTATCTTCATTGCTAGTGGTTATTTTAAAATTGATCGATCTCTTTATTGGTTGATAGAACTTTACCGAACTTCTTAAATAAACACATCAACAGATTGATTTCACTACGCATCATTTCAATGTTTTGGGAAAAAAGCATAAACGATACATTTAAGAAAAGAAAAACGATCTTCAATGAGTACATTAAATTACTGAACTTTTCGGTTAGCGAATGGTCAGTGAATGGTCATTTCACACATTGTTTACTGTGCTATATGTAAACAATAGCCTAAAAGGCATTGTAATTTGTAAGAGCCTAAAAATAATAGGCTGACTAATTAATTCTTTGCTTTCTCGAATAATTTATAATGCTATCAAAAAAAACCGTATTTTTTATCGTAAATTATTTAAAACAATGAATAATTATCAACTAATTGCTTAGAGCTTAATTTTTTAATTGCTTAGTTGCTTAATTTTTCTTCCTGCAATTTAGATATATGCAAAAAGCATTTTTATTGGAATAATTTTAAAGCTAGCCTTTTTCTTTTTAGTCATTTCATTTAATGAGAAACAAATTTCATGCCTTAACAATATTTGAAGGCCTTAGTTTTTTACACTACTTTTATAATTTTTTAGTTATTGGATAACAAATGACCTTGCAAGAAGACCTCGAAAATATGAATACTATCACATGCATCAGTGATAGTCTTTTGAAATGATGAAAAAAGTGTTATAAAGGGTGCTTCCAGCTGTCACTAAAAAGAAAATTAGATCAATTTGAAATTATATATTATTATTATTTCGTCAATATTTCTCATAATATCGGGGAGGAAAAAAAAAGACAAAAAGGAAATTGCACTTCGAAATAATTTGGCGCAAATATCTAACTGTGGGAAAATTATTAGTTTTAAAAATTTCTGCAAAATTTCCAATTCGTCAAATTCATTTATTGAAAACACTAAAGCAGCATGCTTCACTGATAAATTTGGTTGTAAATTGGTGCGTAATTGACCCATCATTAACCTTTCATTGACCATATGGTTTTGCTAGTTAATTTATTTCTAACTATTGCTTCAGGAAAACAACAGAAATTAAAGATGGAACTTTTTAGTATTATTGAAATTGCAATTCATTTTATTTTAGAAAAATTTCAAAATAAACTAACATCGTTAAATAATTTCAATTATTAGTTAGTGTATTGTGTATTTAAATTAATTAGTATAATTAATGTATTGTATACTGTTTACATTAAGTAGAAATGAATTGAAACTTCATAATTTCAATTGTTCATTTGTTCGATATAAATTATTATCCTTAAGTTTAAAATAGACCATAGAAATAGTTTCACAGATTACATCCCCAAATTTACCTTCTGATAGATATATCGCATTTCTCATTCAAACACAATAGCTCTTCAAGGACAATGATAGTACTGATGAAAACATATATGCATGCATGCGTGCATGCGTGCATTATTTGCAAACCACAATTTGTTAGGTGAACCTTCAATGCACTTACTTTATATCCATGCCACCTGTCTCCAGCTGTTGTACATTTATGTGTCATTCATTTTCCAATTGACCTTTTTGTTAACTTACATTTGCAAAAAATAAAATGGTAATAGTTGGAAATGAAAATAATTGTTGATGATTTTTCATTTTCTTCACCTGCAAGTATATGAAATTAAAAAATATTCAAATTAGTATTTAAAATTATAATTAATATAAATGATACCTGATCCATTTAACTATATATAAAATTAAAAGTAGGTAAATTAGTATTTAAAATTATAATTAATATAAATGATATTTGATCCATTTAAATATGCACAAAATTAAAAAATACGCAAATTAGTATTTAAATTATAATTAATCTAAATAATATTTGGTGAAATAAGTCGAAGAGAAGAATTTTGGGTAAACTCATTAAAAATAGAAATAAAAATCCAAAACAGAAATTAATAAAAATTAACAATTAACAGAAATTAACAAAAACAAATGAATTTATTAGTGTTATTAAATTATTCTCATAACACTTAATATTACATCTTCGCTGCTAATAAACTTTTCTTGCCAACTTTTTTGTCTAAAAATGATTGAAACTTTTTGTTATTGATTTAGTAATAATATTATGTGTTATGAGAATTATTTGATTAATTAATAAATTCATTTTTTAATTTCTGTTAATGAATCATTTGTCTATCTGAATTACTTTTTTAATTCATCAAATTACATCATCAATTTATTATGCTGTCAATTTTTCGCTCTATCATTTTCATTTTAAATGAAACATTTATTTTACTATTTTAAATGATACTTATATTACTATATATTTTAAACTATACTATTCAAATGAAACCTTAATTAATTATATCCTGAATTATATTGTTTTAAATAGAACTCATATCAATTACATTTTAAATTATACTATTCGAATGAAATTTTATTAATTATAAATCAAATTATACTATTTTAAATGAAACTTATATTAATTACATTTCAAATTACATCATTCAAATGAAATTTTTATTAATTATACTTTTAATTATGCTATTTTAAATGGTACATACCTTAAACTATACTATTTTAAATGGCACTTATATTAATAATACTTTAAATTATAATATTTTAAATGTAAGAATTTCAAAAAAGAACGATATATTATAAGATATGCAAGCAAAATAAATTATTGCTAAATGCTTAAAAATCAAAAATTTTATAAATTTAGGATCAAAAAATTTTTTGAATGAAAACGAACATTAAAAAAAACAAAATTTTTCTTGCCAGCTTTTTTGTCAAAAATGATTGAAATTTTTTGAGTAATATTTTTTCATTGTAATTAAGATGAAATTAAAAACAATTAAGATTTAAATTAAAAGCAATGAAGATTTTATGAAATTAAAAGCAATTAAGAATAAGATGGCATTTGTCTATTTGACAAAGTTTTAAATTAGATTTAAGTGATGAAATCTTTGAAATAAAATATAATTATTAATTCCGTTTTTTTTTTCTATTATTTAAATTATGCTATTTTAAATTGTTATTTAAATTATGTTACTTAGGTATGTAAACTAATACTATTCTGTTAATTACACTATTACACCTGAATAAAATTCAGGTAAATATTAAAGTGTAAATTGTATTTGAACGATTGGATTTCATCAGTCATTCCGATCATTTTATCCACTCTTCAATGATATCTCATATATGCGGTAAAAATTCTACAAAAAGAATTTACACATCCTTTCCATATTCTTTTGAGTGATTTTGCAATGACTAGAAAGGTTTCTATATTATCAATGACATTTTTACACTGATAAAGATTGGAAGTTGTCAAATAATCAGTTCAGTGGAAGATAAGAAACGTATCTTTGGCGGGGAATTGATAAATGACAATTTTCAAATTGGCTATCAATCATTCTAATTCACACCTTGTCTATTTTGTCTACCATTTAAAACATTGCTTTAGTCACTGAGACTGTATGTGATAAGCATCTAAATTTCTATCAAATGAATTGAAATTCAAAATTTGAACATGTAAACTTATACTGATGAATTGAAATTCAAAACCTGAGCATTTAAATTTGTATTGGTAAATCGAAATTCGAATATGAGAATGCAAATTTGTATTGATGAATTGAAATTCAATTTGGAAATTTATGCAAATTATGTTTTTCAATTTTTTTTTTGCATAACTCCTCCTTTTCAAATTGAAGATTTTAAAAAAAAAAAACCAATATTTACAGTTTACTCTTTTCGATAGAATTATTCAAATTTTCTATTTTCAATTTTATTCTTTGTATTATCAATACGATGAAGAATTGATTGTATAATTTCAGTCAGTTTTATGATTTATTTCGTTTAATTTTAAATTAATATTAAATATTATCAATTACAAATTTGTATTGGTATTGAATTTTATTCATTAAAAATTTAAATAATAGTATTATGTTTTAGTATTAAATATTAGTATTAAATTTCATTCACTACAAATTTGTATTAATATTGAATTTTATCCATTAGTAATTTATATTAGTATTGAATTGTATTCGTTACAAATTTATATTAGCATTAAATTTTATCATTACAAATTTATAATAGTATTAAATATCATCCATTACAGACTTATACTGGTATTAAATTTTATCCATTACAAATTTATATTAGTATCAAATTTTATTCATTACAAATTTATATTAATATTAAGTTTTGCCCATTACAAATTTATATTAGTATCAAATTTTATTCATTACAAATTTATATTAGTATTAAGTTTTGCCCATTACAAATTTATATTAGTATCAAATTTTATTCATTACAAATTTATATTAGTATTAAGTTTTGCCCATTACAAATTTATATTAGTATCAAATTTTATCCATTACATGATTTCTTAAATTAATTAAATTAATAAATAAATTTCTAACAAAACCAAATGATTTTGAATGAATTATTTAATTCATTTTAATACATTAATTAATTTCCAATTAATCATAATTAATTCAAATGAAATGATACATATTAAAAAAAGAGCAAATAACTGTTAAAAAGTTTTCATTTCATTTTTTTTCAACATTTGCAGAAAAGATATCGTCGACTTATTACCAAATAGTGTCATTCACATCTTAACTATTTGTCCTTGCCAAACCCAATCGTTTCATTCTTTCTTAAATTGCAAATTTTACTCATTCAAATATTTTAAACAAAATTGGAACAATTTCCTTCCTATGACTTCCTTTTATTTCCCACTAATTAGTTGCAGTTAATTTTTCTTGAACTTTGCATATTGTAATTTGAAATTTCACTAATATTATCTGTCTAAAGGTTGAGAAATTTTGTTGATGCAAGAAATATACGAAATACTTATCAGTGGTGATATTAATTGATTAATTAAAAGTTAGATTATCAATAAATAGGTGAAATTAATTCTTTTTTTCGAATTTATTTAAATTAATAATAATGCAATTTAAGAATTACTTATCAGTGATGATATTAAATGATTAATTGAAAAATGCATTATCAATGAATAGATGAAATTAATATTTTTAAATTCATTCAAATTAATAACAATGAAAGTTAAAAAATACTTATCAATGGTGATATTGAAATATAAGAAATACTTATCAGTAGTGATATTAATTGACTAATTGAAAGTAAGATTATCAATGTTTTTTTCAAATTCATTCAAATTAATAACAATGAAATTTGAGAAACACTTATCAGTGATGATATTAATTGATTAATTGAAAGTTAGATTATCAATGCCTTTTTTCTAATTCATTCAAATTATTAATAATGAAATTTAAATTCAATCAATAGAAATGTTAATAAAATTACTATTTCAATTTTAGAAATATCAAATAATTAGTGAAATGAATTAAAATTTCGAAATTACCAAAAAATTCGTTTTCTAAATTAAAATATCAAAGTGAATAATTTCACGTAATTATATCTGATATCTTTGCTTTCCTAATTGATGTAATATTAATCGATTTTATATCGAAGGATTAATAAATTAGAACTAATTTTTTAAAAACCTAAAATGAAAATGAGAAGGCAAAAAAGAATAGCCATAGCTTTAATTTTGAATTATTTAAAGATTTTCCATTTCAATCTGACCCTCTTCAACAAGATCAGTTGTGATTTCGATGAGCCTCATCAATCATTTTTTGTAAGAAAATCATCTCTCTCTCTCTCTCTCTCTTCATTACCCTTTCATTTGTTATTTCTTGGCCAAAATGCTTGGAATATTGTATGGTTGTAATTCTGTTAAATCTTCTATTGATGTATGATATATGGCGATAGGGCGTAAATACGTCTGTAAACATTGCGGAAAATGAAACAACTTTTTTTTCGTTTCAAATTTATTAGCTGGCAAAATTTACTAATATTATAATATTTTGCAGCTTTAATATTTGTTTTTCATTTGGTAATTAGTGCTAAAATAATAGCATATCATTTCATTTGGTAATTAGCGCTAAAATAATAGCATATGATAGATTATTATTATACACATATAATAGATTATTATTATCACAATATTGTAAATTTTGCAGATTTTAGCAAAATTTATTAAATTAAACTTTAAATTAATGAAATTGATCAATTTTATAATATCCGTGACTTTTTTTTTTTTGAATGAGATTTAAATGTGCATGACCTTAGTGGGATAATATATGTTAATATATCCAATGGTAAGTCGGTCGTTTGATCGTTCACTCCGATGGAATTTCGATAAATTGCCGATCGATGTGAGAAATAATATTATTTTTATGGGTTCTCTTTCCTAAACAGATTCATTCCTTCTGCTTTACCATATTCCATATCTTTTATGACTTAATTAACTCTCTCAAATAATCTGTCTCAAATGAGGAATATTTTCATCTTATTGCCATCAAATAAACTTTTTATTTTCCTACTATCATTTTCTACAATATCTTAATGTGATGACAATATATTGTATCAGTAATGTTTTCATCTAACTCTTATAACTTACTATCATTTTCCATAATATCTGAATATAGTGGCAATGATCACTTAATGTACCAGTAATATTTTTATCTAACTCTCACAATCTATTTTATTTTCTTAATGTAATGGCAATAATTACTCATTGTATCAGTAATATTTTCATCTAACCTCTCACAGTCTGCTATCATTTTCTGCAATATTCTACAACGTACTATAATTTTCTACAATATCTTAATGTAATGGCGATATTTACGTATTAGTAATATTTCATCTAACTCTCACAACTTACAATCATTTTCTATAATATCTTAATGTAATAGCAATAATCGCTTATTGTATCAGTATTAGCAGTAGGAAATAGTGAATTGCTATTGTTACTAATTAATCATTCATTATATCGTTTGTAGATAATTTTAATTTATTAACAAATAATGATCAATGATATTGTTTGCTTTTACTATTTATAAAATTGTTTATTTGTTAAATTTTCATTTTATTTGATGCTAAAAATTTGATAAATAATTTTTTAAAAATTTCGATTGAAAATAAGACAAAAAGGGAGAAAGTTTTTGTGATAAATATTTTTGCCATAACGAATAACGTTTTCATATTACTGTATAACCTTTTAATTTACTTTACAAATAGCGATGGTTAATTGAATGGAAGTTTAATTGTCAAAGGTCAAGCACTCATATCATTTTCTTTCTTCACTATTATTGTATCGGTATTGTTTAGTTCGCAAAAAAAAGTTGGAGGTTAAAGTCATTATTTTACTTTACCGCTTTCTTCTCAATGATTGACCGACCACTTCAAGTCGGTGATCTCTTTCATTTTCTTCTCTCCTTATTAAATAAATATATGAAAATATCGCTTTCCTTTAAATCATCAAATATTGTCAGTAACATTGATCGAAAGAAAAATGATCCTTCAGAAAGTATACATCAACGCGGTAATGATCAAATATGCTTGCCATGTTAATTTTATTCTTTAACAGATAATAATTTCATTTCATCAATTCATGTTTAATTTTAATTATGCATAATATGCTTATTTATATTTACGTGATATTTTTGAATTAAAGATTGGATGATGAAATATGCTTATTTATATTTATGTGATATTTTTAAAGATCGGATAATGAATGAAAATGAATAATATCACGTATATGATTTAAATTCAATTTCGGCTAAATGCAATAGGAAACTGTTAAATCAAAATTTAATAACTAAAATTCAGATATAATAAGAAATTTTCATTATTCCTTTCGGAATTCAAGCATTTCATTTTATTTTTTATATTCAGAAATTTTATTTTATTTCTTGAATTTCCAAATTTTACTCTATTAGAAGGCAAATACCTAATTATAATTATAGTTAGCAAAATTAGCAAAATAATTAGTAATTAATAATTAGATAACTGGCAAAACAGTTTTAGTGGTTCATTTTTTTCCGCGATTTCAATAATTGATTACCTATATTAGCATTTCAGATATTACAATAAATTATATAAATGATCACTAATTGATTGATTTCCGAAGATCAAGTAGCACGAGATTGAAATTTTTAGTTTATGAGTAGTAACATTATCAGATTGTTAGAGTGATTATTTGAATTTGAATTTGAAAAATTTCCTTTATTTAAATTTCTTTTATGCTTAATTTTCTTCCTCAGAATTTATAAGAGAAGCAATCTCTTTGTTTGTTTGCTTGTTTACTTGAAAGAGAATGCTAAAAACTTTGAAAGAGAATGCTAAAAAAGTAAACAAACGTACAAAGTTCGTGTAATTCAATCTCACGCTTATCATACGTAAATGATAAATGTAAACAAAATAAAGTCTGAGAATAGTAAAATGAAGATGGATAAATATATGTACGCTATCATTATCTTTTCAAGTGTAAATCATTCTGTCTCATTTCATCTAAATGAAAACTTCGCTTTTTGCCGTCTATTGTTTATCAGAAATTTTTGAAAATCAACTTTACAACTTTATGGTAGAAAAAATTTAGAAGAAAGAAGCAATATTAAGATCAAAGGTTATCAGTGTTAATTGAATGTAATGCTATTTTATCCGTTAGATAAGACATTAATCATTTAGCTTCGATGATTTCAATATCGATCATACGGTTATTTATTTATTTGTATCCAATAATATAAATCAAATCTGTAAACAAAAAAAATTATAGTATCGGAATATTTAAAATATTGAAATTAAAATGTTTTAAATTTAGAAATAGCAAAACTTAGAGGAAGAGAAGAGAGACGAATGATTAGATTATTTAGCAACTCTTCATGGATTAAATGATGTTAGCGGCTGGAAGACGACGACCCCAAATAATCTGTCTTTGCCACTTCCTAATAGTATTGACCAAATTGATGTGCTCGAAAATTCATTATCATAGTTTATTCATTTATTTCGTCTTATATGAATTCATTCACATTTGCTAAATTTCATTTTGTTACCTTAATATTATAAAAAGTTAGGAATTTGAAATTTAATTTCAAGAAATTAATTAACTAATTAATTAATTAACAAGTAAATAAGGAAACAAATATGTATAATTGTGTGTGGGAAATACTTCAAATCGAAGAAAAAAACTATATTTGCTTATTTGTATTATATTTATAAATAATAGTTTTCCAAATTATTTGCTTATTAACTAAACAATGCATAGCTTAATTAGAACACTTTCTAATTACTATTAAAGCTAATTATTTCTACTAATAAATGTATATTTAAAATCAACAATTTGCATGCTATATTTAGAATTAAATTAAATTAAATTGAATTAAATTTCGAATCCTGGATTTGTTCAGTTTTGCAATAATTCATAACTATGCATTATGAATAAATAATTTACTACAAATTTATGCCATTTTTTTTTCGCAATCAATGATAATTTAATTGATAAGATTTAGTGGATAAATTTATAATAATAACCTTTGACATATTATTGGGTAAATTTATAATAAAAACCTATGGTATATCTTTTTGAAAAATTTTGCAATACTAAATAAATTTATTCGACAGTTTCTAAATATTTCATTTAAGATATTAATTAATATTTTTTTCATTTAACCTTTTAGAGTAAAATAAGTTGGAATTGTTTTAAATAATTAATAAATAAAAAGTATTGAGTAAATATTTCCTATATTAAAATTCAACAAGAAATAACGTTAATTATAAAATGTTTATTGGTACTGATAATAAACGAATAATTTTAATTTAAGTAATCGTTCAATATTTTAACTTCATAACTTATTGAAGTAATAACACCTGTTTGTTAAATTCGTTAAATGTATCAGTGTAAAAAAACATCTTTGTTAGTTAGGATTACAGATGTTACGGGGCGCAAATGTGTAAAATGGTAGTAGCAATGTTATAAAAATTGTTGCGGTAACGATAGTAATAAATTTTGCGCTTTCCTTTGCGCCCTTACAATCTTACTTATCTCTTTTAATCCATCTGTAAGCAGTATTAATAACATTTATTACTTTACCGCTCTTTTAAATACTTCATAAAAATGGACATCAAACATCTTTGTTAGTTGTGGGATTACCGATGTTTCGGGGCGCAAAATGTTGAAATTAAATTTATAAATAAATTAATTAATTAAATTAAATTAAAATTAATAATGAATGATTACTTAAATTGAATGATCACTTAAATTGAAATTAATTATTTAATATCAGTACCAATAAATATTTAATAATTAACTTTGCTTCTTGTTTTCTCTCTCTCCCTCTTACAATTAAATATTTCTTTATTAATTAGTTTCTAAAATAGCACTTTATTTATAGCAAATTTAAAACTTACAAAAATAAAATTAATTAATGCATTCTATTAAATTTGACATTATTGAAAATCTTTCAAATGCTTATTAATCATATTGAGACAAAAAAAAGATAATTAATTAATAGTGTTAATTATTCAATGATTTCAAATTTGTATAATAAATATTATCTAAAAAAAATTATTGAAAATATTTCTCTTTTATTTTCAAAAAAATATTTGAACTTTTATTGAATCAAATATTATAACATTAAATATAAAATTTTCAAATCCGATAATCAATTCAAAATATTAAAGTGTAAGAAAGTAAGTAATAATAGTGATTATGAATTAGATGAAAATCGTTAAACAATTTTCGATAGCAATTATTTCAGCTTCAGTGATTTGATTTCGTATACCTATCTAATAGAATTTCTCTCATCTTTCAAGGTCATCATCATCATCATCATCATTCGTTGCAAAAATTAAGGTATTTCCTGAAATTATGGTTATTAGTAGCTGTGATGATTTGTTGCATAAAAGTATTGGATTGTTATTTCACCTGGTAATTTTTTAATAAAGCAAAGAAATGTTGTTGTATAATAGAAAAGAATAGATTATTGATTATTTTTCAAATTATTTATCGAGTTTCTTGTATATATAAGAAAAATCTGAAATCAATTCTCATATCTGAAATCAATTCCCATATATGAATTGAATTTTTAAATTTCTACAATCACTAATAACCGTAATTTCAGCAATTTTACAATTTTATAATCGATGATTTTACATTCGATTTAATTTCAGAAGAAACATTTATCGAATTTTTTGTATATACAAGAAAAATCTGAAATCAATTCTCATATCTATAATCAATTCTTATATCTGTAATCAATTCCCACATATGAATTTAATTCTCAAATTGCTGTAATTCCTAATAACCGTACTTTCAGCAATTTTACAATTTTATGATCGATAATTTTACATAATTCTTAGTTGTGAATTCATAAATACTTCTGAAATAATATTTTAACAGGAAATCATCGTACTACAACTGTTACACTTTTTCTAATCATTTTTCAACTTAAAATACAAATTCGAACAACAAACTAAC
>CAKAEH010002021.1:0-17640 GCA_916381525.1 Cercopithifilaria johnstoni
ATTATTTATATATATATATATATACATGTAATTAATTGTATAGTACATAAATAATTAATGGCATATGTAGCATATATGTAATTAATAGCATATATATAATTAATAATAAGTAATTGATTTGGATACGATGTCTTAGATTCATTTGAAATTTGTTATCTGAACTATTTGATATCTAAAATATGTTCATTTTGAAATTTATAATTTAAAATTGTCATATTTCGAAATTCTCATTTCTTATTTATTTGAATCGAAAAAATTAATAGAACCTGATCAATAATAAACGGTTTCAACGGATAGGAAATTTCGTTGCCCATATAACTGTAACTTATATAAAGACAAGTTAGTACAACCGATTGCAACTCTTCCACTGTTTTAATCGCTGTATCATTATCCACCATATTTTTCACAAGCATATAAACGAAGACTAAATTTGCCGGATTAATGAATGCTACATCTTGCCAGCCCTAAAATTACTTCTGATATGTCAATAAAAAAAAAATTCCCCATTCAATAAAATATCATTACTATAATTTAAACAAACAAAAATTCATCCTATGAATTCAATTATTAAATTAAATTGAAATTAATCTCATATGATAACTGTCAACAAGATCTTAACTTGTTATTTTTATTGATTAAAATTTTCAATGATAAAATTTTTATTTAAAATATTAAAATACCTGTAACAAAAGTGCCCTATCAATTGTTCTAAGCCACATGACAAGTTGAGCAGGCTCAAAATGTCGAATATGACATTTTTTCGATAGATATTGTCCAAGGCCACGAAGTAATTCCGATGTAGATGCCTGGATCACCGTCCTCCTCTTTATATTATCATCTAGCACTGATACTGTAAATATAGAACTCATTATCAGCATTATTTCCAAAGATGTAATTTATTATAACAACAAGTGCTAGATGATAATATTACGACGATTCATTAATAAACATAAATTTATAATTACCATTACGTGCTAAGTAATTTTTCATCAACTTTTACTAATGCGGAATGCAGGAAATTAAGAACATAAAACAAAAATGTCGAATATATATATATATATACGATATTTTAATATTTCTACAAACAATAATAATGATTATATAATTGAAATTTTCCATTATTTGCAGACATTAATTATAGAGAATAATTATCATTATTACCATTAGAATTATTATGAAGATTATTATTAGAATTATTATGATTAAATGATTATCATGAAAATGTTTTATATTACCTTTTGCGGTACAATTCGTGGAAGTTTTCTTATTGGATTTATAAATTTGTTTATCAATGGTCGAATCAGTAATACCCGTTGTAGCAGCAGTATTATCATTATTTACCGCACAACTACTACCAAATGGTTGTTTTTGAGCATGATGTGTTGGTGATAATGGTGTCTTTGCTTGATGACAAATAGGACTGATTAAATTATTATTAACAAAATCCTGAAAATTTCCTTTAAAATTATACAACATATGAGTATTTCATTTGTTTCAATATAATTGCTAAAACATAAATTATTAAGTATCTTAAAAACAATTTTAAAAAATTTTAATTTCCATAGAAATCATTAATCTTAATAAATCCAACCGGCAAGCATAGGAACATCTGTGTAATGATGAAAGATTTGAATGATAAGTGAGAAAAATTTGCATATTATATCAGTGCCTCAAAAAATAATGTTATAAGATAATTTTTACTTCCTCTCGTCATAAATGAAAATTTTTGATTTCGAGTATAGCTGTAAAAAATGAACTGATATACTATAAATACACTAATAAAGATTAGATATGATAAAATCAAAATTCCGTAATTTATCAGCAATTTAAAATCAAAAATCAAAATTCCGTAATTTATCAGTAAAGTCTAAAATCAAAAATCAAAGTTCCGTAATTTTCAATAATCCAAAATCAGAAATCAAAAACAATAAAATCAAAATTCTGTAATTTATTAGTAATTTACAAATAATCAAAATTTCCGGAGAATTTATCAAACATGAAGCAGTTATTCCGGAAAAATGATAATTATAGCTCATGAAAAGAAATGTTTAGAAATTGAGAAATTCTTCAATATTTTTTACTACTCATTGAAATATTCTCTTTGATCGTAATATGTGAGCATATTTTATTAACGATAATTTTAACAAATAGATTCGATGAGGAAAAATCTCCACCAAATATAAATCTTTCAATTCCTTCTTCAATTATGATAGGAAGAAAGTAAAGAAGAAAGAGTGAGGTTATTGATTGAAATTAAATTGAAATTATGTAGCAATATCATTTTATTAAAATTAACATAATATAAAATGATTGATTTAAAATTTCATATAAGTTAAAATTTAATAAAGTGAAAATAAAATATCGAAGGTTAGTAGGAAGTAGCAAGTGAAATGAATATTGGTCACAAGTAAAACGTGATGTGATCGGATAATAATTTCAGTACGTGCAATGATTGGTAAGCAGAGTAAATAATAAAAGTAAGCGTGTATATTTCAATAAAGCATTATTTTACTACTGCGAATTCTTACAGTGAAATTAATCAGTACGTGAAATTTAAGTAATCAATTTGACGTAAAATAGAAAGAAAATTTTTAATAGTTAATTTAAATTCCAATTCCAATTAATTCTGCTATAGAAAGATTAAGATTTAATTTGGATAATTTTAATTCTCAACTCAAAATGTATTAATTAGAATATTAAGTATTTCATTTTCATTTCATTTATTACATAACAATTAGTTGAAATTTTTATGCAAATTATGCGATACATAATGAAATTATTTAAAATAATCCGTTAGCTATTTTTGGAGATGATATAATTAACAATTTTGGGAGAATGAAAAAAGAAAGAAGTTTGTAAAAAAAAAACAATAAATGATAGATAATTAATAGATAATGATAGGTAATAATAATAGTAATAAATAATAATAATAATGTGATAGATAATAATGATAGATAGTAGATAATAAAATGATTAAAAGAAATTTTTCAAATTGAAATTATCGATAAGTAGCAAATGAAAAAAATGAAAGAATAAAAATTTTAAATTTAAAATGATGAAAACAAAATTCCATGAAACTTTCTTTTCTGCTTCTCTTCAATGAAACAAAATTTTGAACAATATTTGAAATATAGTTCAAGTAATAAAAGTAGGAAAAAGAAATGAAGAAAATTTGTCACAAACCTGTTTACTAAGTTTTAATTCTCGTTTTAGTTCTTTTCGTATACTGTAATAATTGGGTATAACAGTTGTCGTATCAATAATAATTAATGAATTACGTCGATTCTTTGCCCGATTTGTTACAGTTGATTCATACTTTTTATAATTTTGATTACTATCTAAGGTTAGTGATAATTGTCCATATGGAATTTCACGTGAATTTTTTCCTCCTTGATTTGTTGACAGTAGTAGCATAGAATCTGTGGAATGTGATGTTACCGTTGTAGCTCGTTGTTTTTGCGCTTGAGCTTGCATTTGAAGCTAAAAATTTTTTCAAATTATATTTAATAAATTTTATTTCAATTAAATGCTGTAAAATTTTGCATATTTATATTTTGGATAAATGATTTTATGTTTGCCTAAAATAAAATATTGGATAAATGATTTAATATAAATAAGCATATAATATCTGACTTAATTATTATTATTATTGTTATATTCATATTCAATAAATAATAAATTAAATTAAAAGAAAATCGAAGTTAAGGCTGAATTTTCGAATATAACATATAATATCTCGCTTTACTATTATTGTTATATTCATATTCAATAAATAATAAATTAAATTATAAGAAAATCGAAGTTAAGACAAAAATTTTTGAATCTATTTAAAATGTATGAAAATCAACTTTAAAAAGAAAAATGACACAAAAATTTGATGGAAAATTTGAAGTCTAAAAATATTTTCATTTAAATAATTAATTAAAAAAATGATGGAAAAAATGTGAAGTAAGAAATTTTTTAAAAAAGCAAAAACTTGCGAAAATATTGAGTAAATTTTTGAAATTGATAAATTAAAACTTTTACTTAATAAAAACAACAATACGTAATAAAAACTAGTATACTTAATTTAAAAAAGGAAATGAAATTAAAATAACTGATGAATCTTACAAACTATCATAGCCAAATGTAATACTTAATAAAAACTAATACACTTAATTTAAAAAAGGAAATGAAATTAAAATAACTGATGAATCTTACAAACTATCATAGCCAAATGTAATACTTAATAAAAACTAATACACTTAATTTAAAAAAGGAAATGAAATTAAAATAACTGATGAATCTTACAAACTATCATAGCCAAATGTAATACTTAATAAAAACTAATACACTTAATTTAAAAAAGGAAATGAAATTGAAATAACTGATGAATCTTACAAACTATCATAGCCAAATGTAATACTTAATAAAAACTAATACACTTAATTTAAAAAAGGAAATGAAATTGAAATAACTGATGAATCTTACAAACTATCATTGCCAAATGTAATACTTGATAAAAACTAATATACTTAATTTAAAAAATAGAAATGAAATTGAAATAACCGATATAAACTATCGCGGAAACCTTGTAAAATGTTGAGTTAAATTTTTGAAATTGACAAATTTAAACTTTTACTTAATAAAAAACTACAACACTTAATAAATGTAATAATTAATAAAAACTAATATACTTAATTTTAAAAAAAGAAATGAAATTGAAATAACCGATGAATCTTCTAAACTATCATAGCCAATAATACAAATGCGCCTTTTTCTTTATACGTGCAATTTGCATTACATTTCTATTTTTTTGAAATGAGTTGTTCCTAAATTACTTCTTCTTTTAATCTAACAAAATGATAATGCAAATGTAATTTTTAGTTTGAAATTATATGAATGGAAAGAAATGGAATGATGAGAAAATTTTCTTTAATTAAAAAAAAAAATTTTTTTAATGAATATAGGAAAATGTAATTGATGAAGAATGACTTATTTATTTCAATTTAATGAAAGCTAATTCGATGAAGCAAAAGCAAAAAAATAAATAAATAATGTTTCTGAAAATAAAAAATGATTGAAGCTTTAAAATATAAAAAAGAATGGATTTTAGGATAATTTCATCCATTCCAATTAATTACTTTTTAGCTAACTTCTTTTTTTTCTTTTCATTTGAAAATTGATGCCAAACAGAGAGAGAGAGAGAAAGAGAGAGAGAGAGAGAGAGAGAAAGATGGAAAGAAAAAAAAAACGAAAATACAAGCCTATTTAAACAGACAAATTTAAATACATAGATAAGTACACACACAAACACACACATACACACATACACACACACACACACACACACATATATACGCCACATATATATCTATATATATTCATATTTACATTTGTATGCAAACACACAAATAGCTTCTTTGGAAACCCATTATCCCTCTCTTCTATCACTAGGCTTCATTGGCTTATTTTCAATTAAAAAAATTTTTTTCCCCCGTCATTTCTTGAAGGCTTGTTTTATTCTTCCAGACAGTGTTCCGATGAAGTATAGAGACAAATATCTTTTCAAATCATTTTTCTTTTTTTCTTTGTTTTAGCTTTTTCCTTTTCTTTTCAAATAATTTCCAAAGATTATCAAATCCAAAAAGAATGAGCAAAAAGAAGAGAAGAGATGAGAAAAGAAGAAAAGAAATGACGAAATAATAATATGAGAATAATAATAAATTAAGAAATCATTGAATTAAATAAATTATTTGCATTAAAAATGATTAGTTTATTAATTTTATTTTATTTCGTAAAGTTTAATCATTTTAATAATTTAATAAATTTTAACAAAAAATTTTCTCTCTCTCTCTCTCTTTTTCTCTTTTGTTTTTATTAATTGATTAATTGATTGATTGATTAATTTGTATTGATAAAAATATTTTGTGAAATGATACGTTTTGTAAATCATACAAAATATTATCAATTATTTCCAATTATTTTTATCAATCAATCCAATCTCAATTGTACTATTATTAATTGCTCTTTTTTCCAAATTTGTTTTTTGTTTTATTTATTTATTGTTAAATTTATTAATTAAAACATAATTTATCCTCTTTTTCTTTCTTTCTCTATTGCTATTAAAACTACAAAAAGAAAATAATTTTTGAAGTAGAAGTATTTTTTGTTTAAATCAGCATTTCATACGTAAACATGCAATTTTACTGAACAATTCAAAATAATATATTTCATAAGAAAACGTGCAGTTTTACTAATTCAATTCAGAATTATATATAATACATTTGTATACGTGCAATTTATTGAACAATTCAAAATAATATATTTCATAATTAAACGTACAGTTTTACTAAATCAATTCCGAATTATATATTTTATATGTATACGTGCAATTTATTGAATAATTCCGAATAATATATTTCATATGTAAACGTGCAGTTTTACTAAATCAATTCAGAATAATATAGCTAAATGAGAAGAAAATAAAAAAAAAATTAGTCTAAATTTATGCAATCTTTTTAATCCTTAAACGCCTAATATGAGATAATTGAAATTAAGAGCAAATATATCAAATGAATAACTATTTCATTTTATTCTAATTATTTTTCAAATGTATTAACAAATATTGTCAGAATAATGAAGGCATTGCTTTATCGTATCTCTGTAGACGTGCATATATGTATACGTGCAATTAATTTACATGTATACGTGCAATTTACTGAATTGAAAGCACAAAAATTTTATGTTAGACTTCTTAACATTTATTTATCAATAACTTTTGTTATAATTAAAAAATCTTGGATTTCTAAAACAAAGAAGGAAAAACATGAAAAAATGTTGAACTAACTTGTTGTGCAGCTTTTTTAGACCAATTCCATCCTGCTGCAAATACTGATTGCTTTTTGGTTTGTATCGTTGTCAAAGGATGATTGCGAAAAGTTGATGGAGCATCCGGTGCGACAAATAAATGATTGCAAACGCTAGTTGGCGGTTGATGTGATACGGGTGATGTTAAAGAAGCACCCATTTAGTATATTATCCCGATGAATTGTTGTGATTGGTTTAATAACTACCAAATGTTCAAATTTTACAAAAGAACATTAATTAAACCAATTAAGACGAATTAGTTTCTTTAGTTGATGTTACCAAAATTATTCATTCCAATATGAATATGTTGAAGGAGAAAAAATATTGAACGCAAGAATTGATTTTTAGTAATGAAATTTATTAGTTTAATTTCAGTTACAAATTAGTTGCATAAGTTTAGAAATTAAATTAGCAAAATTTGCATTGGACAATCGGCTGATGAGAAATTATTCAAAAATGTCCATTGCCTATTTAAAATAATATAATTCCAATTAATGTTTCAGCCAGAAATACAGCAAAATTTTCCGAATCAATCTGCTGATTAATAACTCCAAAATTTTCCCAATCGATAATAAGCAATATACGTGTATTTTATTTATAATGAAAATTCATAACCTGGAAAATATTAAAACTCTGGAAAGGAAAATATCGCACGTCATTTACGTTTGTAACTGATAATTTTTTACTGGTATATTTGAATTTGTGCCAAATTATTTATAACAAAATAATAATAATAATAAACACAAATAATAATAATATATTATAAAAGATGCATTTTTATCAATAAATTATAAATTAACTGCAAGAAGAAATAATATATAATCACAGTACTATTAAAATGTGAAGCTGAGTGGAGGATATGAACTAAGCGGTTTTAAATTGAATTTTAGAAATTTAAAAATTAAAGTTGAAAAAATTGGAATTTCGCCTAAAGCATTTTCTTGGGTTTTAATTAATAACGTTATATTTAAATATAGTAGTCTTTTCTTCCTCTTTTTGTTACCGTTTCTATTCTTTATTATCATTTCTCTCTCCTCTCTCTCTTTTTCGCTTAATACTTTAGTGGTTTATATGATAACAAAATATCCTAATATCAGTCAACTTCAACGATTTTAGATTATAATATCGGGTGACTTATAAAATTTAATGTAATTTCATTATTTATAAAATATTAATTGAAATTGTAATGATATTTAAGGCTGTCAAAAAGGATAACTAATGCTTTTAATAAAAATTAAAACATAAAAATGCATAAAATATACAATAATTACCCTTTTATTTAATTATAAGAAAAAAGAAATTGAAAAACTAATACTACATATAATTCCAATTTAAAATATGTTTATATAAAAGTTCAATAAGTTTAAATTTGAGATAGTAATTTTCATATGCAAATTATGAGTTATGATAATTATACTAATGATATAGCTCAAGAAGAAATCATTTAAAGAGTAGGACAAAATTAAAAGGGAAAAAATAAGTGAAATTTGAAATTTTTAAAATTCCTTGATTTTCAGATTAAATGTTATTTCAAATTTAACCTTGAAACATCTGGCATATGTTCATGTAAACAATACCAGGCTTAATTGTAAATAATTCTCAGTTTTTCCTTCTATTTTTCTCCTTCTCATTTTTCTCTCTTCCCAACTATTTACTATCATTCGCTCAATTACATTTTCTCTTTTACGGCTTTTTAGAAAATACATCATCAACTCTTCTGTCACGAACAAATCTTTATATGTTGAAATTGATAAAGCAAATTAAAAAGCTTTGAAGCTAATTTGAAATATCAATTATATTGTTTTACAATGCTTTTACAGTATCCGTTACTATCAAATGTAAATGATCGAATTGTCATTTCGATTGATAAATGATGATAATGTTGTCAATAGTGAGACTAATTATGGGATAATTAAAACGAAAATATCAAATTCTATTAAATTTCAATAATTTATTTGGAAGTGAAATAGTCATTTCAAATAATTCAATTATAACATTTCATTATAGTAATTTAAATTAAAATAATTTAATAACAACATTTCTTTATAATAATTTAAATTAAAATAATTTAATTACAATATTTCCTTATAATAATTTAAATTAAAATAATTTGACTACAACATTTCATTTACGATTGTTGTTATTCCAAAAATTTTAGCAAATCTCAATTCCCATAAATGTTTTGGAAATTTAATTTGCTAAAATGCTTAACTTTATTTTATTTGAAAAAAAAAAATATTTTAGCACTTAAAATAATTAGTTGTAATGAAAGAAAACGATGTGTAAAGAGAAACGGATGATAGGTTGGTTGATTAAGAAATAAGGCGGATGAAATGAATGAATACCATAGTGATTGCAATGACCATTGCATGTGGAGAGAGGATGGATGGATATGTTTGTGAGCAAAATTGGCTTTTAGGCTTATCCTTTAGTGGTTTATAGGCCCTAAAAGGCTAAATGGAAGATGAGTCATAAGTATCCTTATTTCGTATAAGTTACTTACATATGAAGCCAAGCAAATAGATGAGAATAAAATAACTATTTTGAAAATTTGGTTTCATCGATCATCTCTCTTCCCTTAAATCGTTCGCAATTTTCCAGTTAAGGAATTTAATTTTCGTTTTTATTCCTTTCATGAATTTTGTGGAAAATAAAAGCCAAAAATGCATGATGAAATTTTACTCAATATTTCTCTACAAAAATCACATGATAACAAATAATTAAGGTTGCACTAATTACCATCTAATTGTTTTTGTATCATCTAATTGTTCGTATTCAAATAAACAAATAAATAAACAAATAAACATATTCGAAACAAATTTTATTATCTAATTGTTCGTATTCAAATAAACAAATAAATAAACAAATAAATATATTCAAAACAAATATAATTATCTAACTATTTGCAATTCAACCATTTCTCTATGAAAATAGATCATAAAATTTATTCATTTAAATATTTTAAAAAAAGATTATCGCCTATTTTTATATTAGAAAATATTTCAAACGTTCAAACGATGGAAAACAAATGACCCGATATTTTGCTAACTGACATAATACTCCAACGAATGAATGGAACATTCTTATTGCCAGTCAATACCATTTCATTTCATTCCATCTTTTCCTCTTTTATAGCATTATATCGATGAATTTTTATGGAAGCCTTAAGGCTTGATTAACTAATTCAACATCTCATTTCTTTTTTTTTTCTGGCATTAAAAGACGACGAAGAAATCACAATTGTAAATGAGGCGAAAAGGAACGAATAATAAGGAATAATATCAGTGATAAAATTGAAGAATTATTAAGTAACATGAAATATAATAGGATATTTTCTAGTTTATAAAATGTTATTTAAATAGCACTAGCATGAACAACATTACTCTAAATTGTGCGCTAACATTTCGAATATTCAAAATTAGAAGAAAGAGAGAGATAGAGAGGAAGAAATTTTGGAAGATGAAGAGAAAGAACGAAATTGAAATAAGGGATGGCTTCAGAACCGATCATCATAAACTTATCTTCTCCACTTCTTCCCTTTTCTCTTTGGTAACAACTCCTTTTCATCCTTCATCCCTAAAATCTTCCCTTACTCTAACATTTTTACTGAATATTAACAACGAAATAGTTTTGTTGATTGTCACCACTGGCCAAAAGACATCCTTGTCTCACAATAGTTGAAATGAGCCTAGTCTCTTGTGTGTATGTGTGTATATATGTTTGCTTGAGGAAGAGGGACATAAGCATACTTGATTCGTTTCCTTTCAATTCATCCTTTCTTCTTCCGTTCTTCCGTTTCGTTTGATAATTTTTTTTCACATCTTTTCCTTCCATTTTATTTTAGCATCAAAAAAATCCTATGATTTCATATTATATCCATCCTTAAATGTTTTATTGATTTTTTTAACTAACTTTTTGATTAAAGTTTACACGTGAACTAAGTACACGTAAAATATTATTTCACGTAAGCATCAAAAATTTATTAAAAAATATTAGGATAAAAAAGTGAGCAATGAAACAAACGTCTTTGTTTTAAATATAAAATGAAGCATGTCGAGATCATTAAAATTGATTAAAGTTTACACGTATACTAAGTACATGCAAAATGTTATTCACGTAAGCATCAAAAATATATTAAAAAAATAATAGGATAAAAGATGTAAGCAATTAAACAAACGCTTTTGTTGTAAATATAACATCATCAAGCATATAGAGATCATTAAAATTGATTAAAGTTTACACGTGTACTAAGTACACGTAAAATGTTATTTCACGTAAGCATCAAAAATATATCAAAAAATATTAGGATAAAAGAAGTAAACAATTAAACAAATGCCCTTATTGTAAATATAATAATAAGCATATAGAGATCATTAAAAATAATTATATTTTTCAAACGAATAAATATAAAGATAATGATAACACATCAATGAAAACATCCTAACTATAAATAATGTTACATTTTTAGTTTAATGAATACTTCATCTGATCAAAAATAATTTTGCCTAAAATTTAAAAAGAAACTTTAGAAAGAAGAAAATGAGAAGTTTTCTTGTGAAATATATATCCCACTATTCGCTTTTTAAATTTATTACTATTTTTATAATTTGAAATTACTTCGCAGTTGACAGACAGACTCGTAGACAGTTTAAATAAATTATATAAATTTTTGTTCAATCAAAAATAATGCAAATTCTCTTTTATCTTTTGTGTCGCTAATTGTCAAAAATATTTTTCCCTTCTTGAAAAAAAGATTTTTAAGCTTTTAATTAAGGCTTTTAATTAAAGGAAAAAATATTTTGCAAAACTGCAAAAGTTTTGTGCTGCAACATAAATGCGACATTTTTCGTCGATTTGCTAAATTTGTTGGAAAAAGAAATTGAAACTATAGTTAATTTCTTATTTCAATAAAATTTCAACTATAACAATTAATACTTCAAGAAATTTTGAGTGTAGTAATTTGAACCTTAAACAAATATATTAATTAAATTAAAAATGTTATAAAGTTTATATTACCAGGAAAACAATGCTTTCTAAATTAATTCTTAGCAAAACAATCCTTAAGAATAGTTGCACCGAAATACTTTTTCCGTTAACTGAAAAGGATGTTAATTAGAGGAAAAGTAAACGGAATGAAACAATTTGCAATATACTTTTGAAATTAAATTTTGGTAGACAAATGTAAACAGTAATGGTAATTTGTGAAATTAAATTTTAGTAAATAAAAGTAAACAGTAATGGTATATACTTTTAATCATTCGATATAAAGAAACTTTGCAGACATATTCATATTCATTCTATCAATTTGATTAATTAAATATACTAAAATTCGATAAAATTATTGCCCAAAAAATGTAAACAAAATTGTAAACAAAATTTTTGTTTATTATTTTTTTGTTTACTAACGGAATTATAATAATTTAAAAGAAAAAATGAAAGCGAAAAATGAAAGAAAAATATTAAAAATTTATTTTCACTGTTGACAGTAATTTCTATAAGTGTAAGCAAGTTTTTATTTATTTTCAGAATCCATTCTCTTTGAGATATTTGATAATTTTATCCATTCCAGCATTTTAAAGTAAAAGCAAAAAGAGAAATTAATTGAATTAAAATAAAAACAAAAGAATAAATGAAAAGAAAAATTTTGAAAATATCTTTGAAAATTTAAAGAAAAAATTCATTCTAAAAAATCACCAAAAAATTATTAGAATTTCAGGTTATATTATTGTTGCAAAACACTTGTCATATACTAATTACAGTGAGTTAAAAGTGAAACTATCAAATTAGTCTTTTTTGTTTTCAAAATTAGATATGTGAGATAAGAAAGATTAAGTCTTGAAAATTCTGAAACTCTTGAAACTCTTGAAAAAATCTTGAAATTTAACTCTTAAATTTTTTTGTCAATAAAATATTCTATTATTGATATTGGCATATAAATGTGATGATAATCAACAATGTCTTTTCATTTAGAAAAAGATAAACTCATTGTCGTGTATTTTCTGCAAATTTAAGATATTGAAAATTTTGAATACAAATTTCAATAAAACAATGATAGTTTAAGTACCACATAATTTAAATACAAATAGGAGATACAAAAACTTTAGGAAAATAAGAAACGAAAAAATTCGATGACATGACTACTAGATCACATCCAATCTCGGCAATCCTATAAATCATTCAATCCTAAATTTTTATATCAAAGAAATATGGGAAACTATGTTTGACAAAGTTTCCATCAAGCTTTGCATGCATCAATTTCACGTCATTTGTAACTGTTCATTGGTTTCCGTATTTTATCTTCGAATGCTTTTTACATACCGCACGGTTTGTACACATACCCGCATTATTATTTGGGATAAGTTCTTTCATGAATACTCATTTTCTCCGAGTAACATGCCCGTGGCTGCAACCAATGCATAACGGGATTTGAGATATTTGTGTAATTGTATAAATAATTACAGAATGGTTCACCAACATTTTACAATTGGCTCAACCAATGCTACAATAATACTACAATAATAATACTACAATGATTATACTACAGTTATACTATTTATACTACAATGATTTTCTGCCCAATAGGTGTGCAAGCAGACAAACGATACGGGAATTATATTCAATGAAATGAAGAGAAAAAGTGGGTACCAGTAAAACAATACTAATATATGCAGGTAAGGTAAAAATATGCAGGTAAGGAATAACAATAACAGCAAAGAATGAAAGAAAAGAACTTAAAATTATGAATGAATAATTAAATGGCAAAGGTTCAGTTAACGAAATACCGAAATAATTTGCGTACCGGAAATAGCAGCGATATTTCGGTTTAATTAGTCATGTGTGATTTCAAAATGCTTAGAAAACTTTGGTTGCATAAAATTCAATTCAAAAGAAGCTACTTATTACTATGACATTGCATGTGCTCTTTAAATTTATCACTTCGATAGTTTTTCACATGGATAATTGAACCGCTTTTTACCGGTACAGGTCTTCTTCATATGTATCCTCAAACGCGATGATCGTGAAAAACTTTGATTGCACATCGGGCAACTGTTCGGCTTTTCATTGGCATGAGTTCTCTCATGTTGTCTCATGTTGGATGGATCAGAGAAACTTTGATTGCATATCGTACAGCTGTACGGTTTTTCACCGGTATGAATCCTATCATGTCTTACCAAATGCGATGGATCAGAGAAGTTCTTATTGCATGTCGAACAACTGTACGGCTTCACACCGGTATGAATCCTCTCATGTATTATCAAACTCGATGATTGAGAGAAACTTTTCCCACATATCGTGCATCTGTGCGGCTTTTCATCAGTATGCGCCTTCTTATGAACACTGAAATGCGATGATTGAGGAAAACTTTCCATCTGTCCTTTGTTCGTTTCATTAATTGATGAATTTTGTAATTGTATTTGTTCCTCACTCACTTTCCGCACCGATAAATCCAACGGCTCTGTTTGTACCGTTTGTGCTTCCTGAAATTATATGAAATTATCCATTTCATTTAGCGTTGAATATTTGATACCTTTGAGATATTAAAATGTTTTATTTTTTAAATCTTTAATGAACTCACTGAAATTTTGATGCTTAATTGGAAGAAAAAGGCGAGAAAGGTGAAATGGATGAAATGCATATTGATTGATATGATTTCTTGCCGATTCTAAAAAAATATTCCAATTTACGAATATATTATGGAGTGGTTGCTTATAAGAAATCACACCGCTCGCTCTTTGACAAATAGCTTTAAAAAAGAAATTTCTTAAAAACAATGCATTTCAAAAAATATGAACATCGAAAACGCAACAGTCATGCATTCATTGCGAGCACAATAAAGGCATTATTCATCCAAATAATAAGCAAAACAACTTATTGCCGTCTGGAATTCGTCCGCTGGTGTTCCAAGGATAAACTTCATAGAAAAGTACGCAATTCTGATTTCAAAAAAGGTTGATTATTTATAGTTTTATTGTGATGTCGTAAATCTTCCACATAACGCAAAATTTTGGGAAAAGGACATCTTTGTTGAAATAAATGAAATAGTGTTTACTGAATGAAATTTGTGGAAGGACAACGATCGCCAGATAGCTTTTATTAGAAACTGTCAAACGATCATATCTGTAAATGCTTATAAAGATAGGAGTGACGAACAACTTGCATTAATAATTCATGTTTAACAATAAAATAACAGTAGTTGATGTTTAATCTGTCATACTAAATAATTTTATTTCAAGCTATTACATTGAATTGTGACGAATAATTTATGCAAAGCACTGGCATATAGTTCATTTTTTGCAAAATTTCATTTCATTTGATTTCAGTTTTTCCGTGCTTTCAAAATTGAGGTGGTAATAGTAAGTTATTCTCACTTATATAAACATTTACAGATATGATCCTTTGACAGATCAGATAAGCGCATTTTAAATTGAAGCACTCGTTGCTATTTGTGGTACTCTAAATTGTTTTTGCTATTCCATTATTTGAATTCTTGCAATTTAATTATTCATTCATATATTTCATTTATCTGATCGCATACTTATTGGACACATAATCATTGTAATAATAGTTACGGGATAAATCACTTATATGATTCTGAGGAATGAATTCGTGTTGAGATGTAGCAGGCCTTATGCATAGACAAGCAACTTATTTACGTTTATTGCCATGATATAATTAGCTAGAACATTATCATTGTTATCATTGATATGCCGGATTGCTTTTGTCAACATTCAAATTTCTGTTAAAGATTTTACAATATACTTGATTGAAATGATAATGAAATAGATTATTTCATCATATATAGCTGATAGAAATGCTAATGGACTGGAAATAATATTTTATCATTTATACTTAGACTGAATTCGTTATTAACATATATGACTTTTGTTAAATATTGATTGATTATTAAAGGATAATTTTGTCGATTGATAATTGATTATCAGAAAACAGTGAATTTTTGACCGATTTTTGAAAGGTAATCTTATTGATTTGATTATCAGCATATTAACCATCGATAAACACGCATCTTTAGAAATTATTAAATAATACTTGTACATATATATAATTAGCAAAGCCACATGATACTGTAACTTAGTACATATGATTTGTAAAATCAGCCGTAATTTGTAAATCATTCTAAAAAAACTGATAGATAAAATAATATTGTTGTATTGGGAATGCAAAAATGTATTGAAAATGGATTAAAGATTTATGATTTAAAGATTTAAAATAAAGATAATAAAGATTTAAAATCACTGTAAAGAATAAAGAAGAAACGAAATTACAAATGTACAGAATTGATTTAAACTTTTAATTTTTTGCAATTGAAAGCTTCGGCCAAATAATTATCATTTTAAGAACAATAATCACTATTATTTTTATTACTATTCATTACTATTAATATTATTACTATTATTATTAATTATTGGTACAATAATTATCATTATTATTTTTAGTATTGTTATTATCAATTGCTGTTATTAATAATAATAACGATAATTAAGCTCATGTGAAAAATATGTATTTGGAAAAGTAACAAATGGAATTAGCAAATCGTAGTGACCTGAAATTATCCTAAAATCAGCATATAATATCAGCAGTACCACAAAAACAAAAAAAATTTCTTGTATTGAACGATATTAACCAAATAGTAAACCAAATAAACCAAATAATATAATTACAGTATACACCCATACAAAACGTATAATCTTCATATTTCAAGTTCATTTCTTAATTATTATCATCATTAATACCATAATTATCACAAGTAATTTATCAATCTTTGTTTTTATCAAAATGTACAATTTGCTTAATTTGCATAATTGAAAATTTAAATAAAAAGTGAGAGAAAATATTGAAATTATCAAAAGCGTTGTAGAGAATGAAAATTAAGAAAATAAGAGAAGAAAAGGAATTAAATTAGAAAGGTATGCATTTTGAATAAAAAAAGAAAATGTATTAATTAATTAATTAAGGAAGTTAACATTTTTTTTCTTCCTAATTCATATACCATTTTGAAAACTTTTTAGTTTAAAAGTTAAATTATGTCAATCTTATCATAAAACAATCGAAATGAGTGCAATCAGAAAATTTGCTTCATTTCAATACTGATTGATTAATTAATTAATACATATTTAACAGGTGAAATTGCTGGGACGACGAATAAATGATTGAGAGGATGATAATTGTTTGAGATTTTTAAAAATTTTAATTAATTCAAATTTAATTAAAATTATAAAAAATAATACTTTTTGAACATTCTACTTATTCTATAGACAACCTCAATAATATATTTAAATTTGAATATTTTAAAAATATATTATTGTCAATTTCCTAGTTAAACTAGTTTTCATTCATTAAAAGACTATCATTGGATGAAAAATCAGTAATGATAAGATTAAATCTTTTTCAATTTATTGTTATACAGCAAAAACAAAGTTCTTCAAATTTTTTGCGGCTTCTAAGAAATAAATAGCAATCATTGCGAAAGAAACCAACAAAAAGAACTCATCCAAAAATTGAATTAAATGAAATCAGTAATTAAATAAGAAATGAAAAAAGAAATTGAAATAAACGAAAGATATTATTTTGTTTTGCATTATATTAATTTGCTTTCTAATTTAATTACCGATTTAATAAAAAAAATTTTAAGATAAAATCTTCAATAAAAATATGAATGAAAAAAGGAAATGATAAAATTCGGCGGAAGAATGAAAACAAACAATATGAATTTTATCCGAATCGGAAAACGATAAATGAATACATAAAATGATGAAAGTTTTCCTATTCACA
>CAKAEH010002022.1:0-17623 GCA_916381525.1 Cercopithifilaria johnstoni
AAATCCGCTTCCAGTATCATTGAGGAAACTTCCCGATGAAATATTCGAAGTGGAGTTTACACCACGAACAGAAGGTGTTCATAATATATCAATACTAGTAGGCGATGAACACATTCGAGGAAGTCCTATAATACTGTTATTATTATTATTGTTAAAATAAAATTGAGCAAAAATTTGTCACAAACTTTTTTCCCATTCTTTCTTTCGTTTGTTCTCACAGTAACCATACTTTGTTATTCTTCGTTGATGATTTATTGTTTCTTAAGAAATTACTCATACAAGCCTTATCTTCTCTGATAAAAATTTCCTCTCTTTTGGTTCAACTAAATCAAAATAACTATTTTTAAAAAAAAAAATGAAAGAAAGGAAAGGCGGCTTTTCCACTTCCTTTAGATTGCCGCCATAAATTTCACACTATCACTACCGCAACATAAATTTGAAATTCTACCGTAATCAAGACGTATCTCTCTCCCATTTTTTTCTCCCCCCTCACGATGACAATTTATTATTCGTTGTATATGAAGAGAGATATTTTATGCATATATTTCCATGTTCATATCTTTGCCAAAATTTCCTACCTGAAACATTAATCAACAGGTTGACCTTTACCTCTTATAAATCTTTACAATCATTCACATTTATCATTATTTTCTATGTCAACTGTCCAAATGTTTATAAATTTATTGGTATAATATATTGAAGTTTTTTATTGACCTAATCCAAAATTTATTGCATTATTTCAACCTTCTACCTAATCTATTTAATTGCCTTTTTAATTAGAGGAAAAGAATAAGAAAGTTAATGAATATTTAATTTGTTTAGAGAATTGAAAATTGATTGAAATTTTACAAAAATTTTAGCAAAAATTGCTTAATTAGTCGTTTGCTAATTTGATTGATCGAAAAGATTTTACAATAAATTTGAAATTTTATGATTTTCGATTTTTTTTGAGAAGACATTTGGAAGAATTTTTTATTAAAAATCAATCGAATAATTTACACTCAAAAAATTATTTATTCCAAAATTTCTAAAGGCTTCTAATGATTTGAATGATAGGATTAAGTAAGGTAAGATTAAATAATTTCTTAAGGCTTCTAATAATTTGTAATTCCTAAAGACTTCTAGCAATTTGTAATTTCTAAAGGCCTCTAATAATTTAAATGATAAGATCAAGTAATTTCTAAAGGCTTGTAATAATTTGAATGATAAGATTAAGCAATTTCTAAAAGTTTCCAACAGTTTGAATAATGATAAGAGTAAATCTTTGTTATCAATATCATAAAAGCATTTAATTTTTGAGTCATATTTTTATAACGAAAAAATTAGAATTTTTCGTTAGAAGTTCTTTATTCTTTTTAAATTTTCAATTTGAACTTAACCAATGGAAGTATTGATATATTTTAAATTAGTTCTCTCAGAATTTACTTTACTCTAACTGATCATTTAGTTATGATAAAAACGATAAATTTCAAAAATATTTTCCGACTTCTGAAAATGGCCAATAATTGTTTTTGTTTATTAAAGTAAACATTTTATAACAAACTTTTATAATTCATTTTTGCTTGCAAAAAAAATTAAAACAAAAATAAAATTATTTCAAGCAAATCATTTTGGTATTTACAAAATTAAAAAATAATTTTAGGAAATATTTTACAAAAATTTTGTTTAAAGTAAGAAATAACTTTCATAGCAATAATTCCTATGGTTATGGTAGTTTTTATTATCAAATACTGTAATTTATAGACCGACATAATATGCTTTTCCCTGAAAACTTTCTTTTCATTCTTACTGAAATAATTTTTAATTCAGATAAATGGAAATGCAAATAAAGTTATCGTATAATACAGTAAATAAATTAGAAGAAAAGTTTAATTTATTCAAAATAAAATAATTTTGACTTAATTAAATGGTGTAGAAAATATACCGCAAAGTTGAAAGTTTTACTTAAGTTTCAAAAAATTGATTTAAAATTATTATCTCTTCATGTTTGTACTAAATATTAAATGATCTCATTTAGTGATTATATGATAATATCTTGAATTGCATTAAAATTTTCTTTAACAGAACCATTTTCCTTTTACAATAATTTTATAGGATATACAATTTTTTTCATAAAGTCAAATTATTTTTTAAATTAAAAGATTTTTCCCAGCATTTTATAGTTAAAGAATTATCGAAGTATCTATTTATAATTGTTTTCCTATCAGTTAACATTTATCAATCGCTGATAATTATTAAATCATTTCGATCATTGTTATTTATTCATGTTCATTATTTATTATTCATGATATTATTATTATGATATTATAATAGTTTTACTTGATTAATCAGACAGTCAAATTTTCATAATAATATATGAAACTAATATGCGATAATTATCTTCGAGATTTTTCGAACTAAATCAGACAATTTTTTTAAGGTTAATTTTGGCAAATTTAACCGATCTTTGCCAGTGCCAACTTAACAAGTTGTTTATTGATATAATAGAATTTAATGTGATGTGTGAAAATTAAATAATACTGTAAATAATATAACAGTGAATTTTCATTTCAAGGAATCTTACAGAGTGCCGTGCAGAAGTGAAAGAACTGCGCTATATGTACTACGAAATATTTACTTAACTGTGTTTTATATACTTAACTGTCTTTCGCTATTTCTGCAAAAGGATTTTAATAGTCAAAAGAAGGAAAGTATCAAATCACATAGTCGTTCTTTTTTTAAAGTTAGCACTATAATAGTTAATCATTATAGAAGGAGTGTTTTTTGAAAGATATTTTTGACTTATTTAAATTGTAATCTAATCATAATAGCTAATTAGCTTACGTAAATCGCAATTTAATGGTAATGACTAAATGCGTTGCTTTAGATAATGTAACATTTTGGCTAATTATCAAATTTAAATTACTTCCAATGACTAGAAATGAAAACGTAGGCATAAACCAAACGATTACTAGCAAAGGTAAGCTAATTCTAGAAATCCGAGATACATGCACTTATCTCATCGTGAAATATATGTTGATGAAATGAGCAGTGAAGATTGATTTTGGACCGATACGACTTCTTTTTTTTACCATCAATTCATAAATCATCCTGTAAATCATTTCCGTAATTAAATTCCTGAAAAAACAAATAATAACTTTTAAAATAATGAGATATTGTTAAAGGGCTTTTAATAACTGATTCAACCATTGTCACTTAATACTTATACGTTATCATTTGAAGAGTGATATAATTGAAGTTATTGTACTGATAAGGTGAATTAATATGAAGAAATAGTGAAGTAATAATTTCGCCATATATATACTAAGATGAAATTAGCAACAAAATTTACTTTTCCAAATAACAATTATCTTAAACGATTAATATTGAAAGCAACAAAACGAAATGAACCATTCATTCATTCATTCATTGATATGATGCGATTTTTGAAGTTTTCCGTCAAATCGGCAAAATGCCTTCTAAAACCGAGATTAACAACAGAAACTGGTTTGTTTTTGAAAAAGGTAAGAGAAGAAAAAAATTAAAATCAAGAAATTAAAAGAAGAAAAAAAGGGAACGAGGAAAAATGATAGAATTGAAGAAGAGGAAGGAACATTTGAACGAATGAAATTTTTTTGATGAAAGTAAAACAAAAAAGAAGGAAAAGAAAAATTGGCAGCCATTTTTTAATCAAATCAATTTAATGAATAATTTTTGAGTAAGTAATTTATTTAATTAATTATGAATTTATTTGAAGTTGCAATTTTTCGCATAATAAAATGATTTTTGTTTCTTTTGTTTGTAATTATTTCAACTTTTTTAAAATTTCCCTTTTATTTTTACCGAAATAAGATGGGAAAATTTAAAGAGAGAGAGAGAGAGAGAGAGCAAATAAACACTTTTTAGTAGCGAAATATTTACAGCGTTAGAAAATAATAATAAATTTTGAAGGTAAAAGTTAGGACATAATTTTTCAAGGAGAAATGATCGTATTTATTGAGCATATTAACAAGATAGGGTAAAGGCAATCATCATCATCATCATTATCATCATCCGATATTCACCCGATCATTTGTTTTGTGTTAACGACATGAATAAATCAATTCGACGCTATCGAACTAATGTTGCCATTTCTGATAATATCCAAAAATTTTTGTCAACCAAAAAATTTGTGACAATTAAGGGACGAATAGGATAATTGATAAAAAAAAATCTCTTTTCATCTTTACCTTAATAGCACATATGAAATGAACTATTTTCTTCACTTATCAAATTCCTGACAGCTATTTTAGCTTCTCAAAAGATGATCGGCTCATTTTTCTTTTTTGAAATGCTTTATTTTTATTTTAATTTTTTTTTCGTCGTTAACGATATTATAAGGAAAAACATTAATGAGCAATTTGAAAATTTCCACATTTAACTTCGTTTTTGTTTTTTTATCGCCTTAAAGATCTTTGTAAGAATTTGTTTGATCGGATCTGCTATATGTTCCAATGTCTAGAGACTTATTTCATCATTTCGATGTATAACTACAACTTTCATTTTCCCATATGAATTCTTCGTCAAATTGCTAATTTCATTTCAATTTCATCTTTTTGAAACCTTTTTTTCTCCTTTCTTCTTCTTCTTCTTCTTCTTCTTCTTCTTCTATAGTAAGAGTTGTTTTTAAAAATGAATTAATCATTAAATTGCAAAAAAAGAAGGAAAAAGATAAATGAATGAAAATCATCTCTATTTTGATCATTTAGTACAATATTGTCTTCCTTTGCAATGGTAGTAAATTGTTTTAGTGTATCATGACCATGAACATAAAATCATTTAGAAAAATGATTTATGATAACAATTTAATCTAAAATGGTGTATTTTTGTCAACAAGTTTGAACTGAAAAGAAAGTTCGTTGTATTTTTAGCACTTTTTTGAATTCTCAATTTTTGGAAATTTTCCAGGATCCTTGTATTGTTTTTAATTTACTAATTTTCTGGCCAAATATTTTTGTAAATTATAAATAATATTCTTACCCTGAAAAATACTAATGGATAGGATAAAATATTTGTGATTATTAATTAATCCTTTTTCTTTTCTTTCTTCTACTCTTGGCACATATTTATAAATTGCACTTTATATTAAAAATTTCAAACTTTACTCTTACCGTTTGCATTCATTCGATTTTGTCCGATTTTTTTCCGCAGATAAATTTGTCATATTGACTTATCAATGATTAATGCTTTTATGTTGCTTATTATTTGAGTAGCACTTTTATCACATTACCAATTTCATGTTGTCATTTTAATTCGTTTGCAATTGAATAATTTAATTAGCAATCATTAATTATTGTCATGCATATATCATTATTATGCTAATTAAAACAATTCAAAAAAAAATGATATAAAATGTATTAAATTTTAAGAACAATTTGTTTCGCCTTTTCTAACGCAACAAATGTTTATCTTTTATGGGGTAAAAATATTGGTTGCAAGAATAATTTAAGGATTTGGAGATTATAAGTTTTTCGAGTATTACGGTAGCGGTTGTTGCAAGATTTTCAGTGAATAGAGAGAGAATGTGAAAGAGTTGGAGGAAATGATCTGATGGTGTGCGAATGCTATTACTATTAGCGCTTTTGCTGTTAGTGAGGGTGTTTGTTAAGTAAGTATTGTTGCTTTATTGTTGTTGTTATCATTTCTTATAATAATTAGTGATAAGGGAAAGTTTTTCGCTCTCTAATTATTATTCTTAATCACTTTTTTTCATAATATTTCTACGTTATATTTTGCTGCTTTTTAGGAAGAAATTACTACAAAAAAAGGAAAAAGAATTCAACACTTTATCTGTCGTATTTCTTGCAAGCAATTTCAAACAAATCATTCAATTTAATAAATTTAAAAATTTCATGCAAACTTTTCAATGTCAAAACACAAATGGTTGTTTCAATGGCTAACATTAACTCATCTAATGCCAATAAATTGAACTATTTGAAATGGATTCAACAGAAAAAACATAAAGAGGAGAGAAATTGATTGATGATTTCGCGTTTTCGGTTTTCTGCTAAATGTATGGATGTATATATATGTATATGTATTATGTGTATATATATATATAAAAATATACATTGTCATTTTCTTCTACTCTTTCCACTGTTTTCGGGGGTCTGGAAAAATTGAGTCCTTTTAAGTGTGTATGTCTATGAGTGTGTGTGTGTGTGTGTCTGTGTGTGGGTGGATGAGTGTGTGTGTGTGTGTGGGTGGATAAGTGTAGGTGTATGGAGGTTGAAAATATTGAGGTGGGAGGAAGGGGTGAAATGGGGAGGGGGAACGAAGAGAATCAGTGCTCTGAATGTGGCGCTTTTTTAATTGATGGAAGTTAAGGAGGATGTAAGTCGGTAAGAGGCGAACGAAAAAGAATGAGACGGAAGAAGGAAGGCAATGTATCAGTTCTTGGGGTGGAGAGAAGAAGGAAATGTTCGAATGTGGCAGTAGTCGGGGTTTTAGCCCACTCATTGGGTTTTGAAGTAACCGCCATCAGAGGGATGCCGACAAATTCTGACAGATGACTGAGAGGGAGAGGCCCCTTCCATCCTACCCTTCGCAATTCCCACTCTTCGATGGCTCCCGACACCAATACCCTAATTTCACTTACAAAACTTTACGCTTCTTCCTAGTGTGCTTCCCTCACCTTCTATCTCAAATATGATCGAAAGAAAGCCAATATAACTCGCTGATACGTGAACCATCCCTTCAATGGTTGGATGACATTTGATACTAGGCAAATCTTTATCCACCACTGATAACACTGCTACTTCTAATAAAAACAGCGAATGTGACTGATTAGGCTCACTAATTAACTCATTCACTTCACTGATCGGCTAATCGACTAATTGACTGACTGACAACTAACTACTTAAAATGCAGGATAGTTACAACAATGTTGCAATTGTATTCATTCCATAAATGAACTCAACCTTAAATGACATTGGTATACAATTTCTCTATCTGATACAACACCATCCCTTTCTCTCTTACCCTCCTCTCTTTCTTTTCATATATATATATATATATATATAAAGTACAAAAATAAAGGGTAAAAGAAATGAGCGATTTTTGATGCTTCGATACATAAAACGACCGGGGAGATTTGAGAATTTTTTAAGAAAGAAAAACAATTTGAATTAGAGGAATGAATGAACGAATGACCGAATAAACTAATGAATGAATGAATGAATGAATGCGCTGTTGGTAAGGTAAAAATGAATGCATAGATTATGCAGTACTGATATCACGTGTCTCACAATGAAAACTTTTGCGGAAACGATCGAAAGTTGCAATTCTTTATAGTTGACAAATGTGAATTTAAAAAATTAGAATGAAATATAAAAGTTTATTTGTGATTCACATTATCATGTTGTCGTTATTCCCGAAGTGATTATTTCAATTATGTGTTATTTATTTTTATCATTATCACATTATATTAATCATAATTATAATTATAATTACGATCATAATCCTCCCACTCATCATATAATCATCTTCATTTTCTACATCTCTCCATCTATTAGGCTGTGTGTGTTTGCATTTTGTGTGATCGTCTGATGTGAAGGATTTTCTACCAGATGCCCCGCCTTCATCAATCGTCCATTCGTTGAAGGCGGGGAGGAGGGGGACATCCATCGGGAAACTCTCTTTTCACCTTATTCTATCTGATCCTTTTCTCTGCTTTCGCATGATTTCTTTTTCTCGTTAATTTCTTGTTGATTCTTGTTGTTTTAGTAACCGGAAAAATGCTGCTAAAACAAAAGAACAGGAAAAAGGTGATGGTACGAGACATCGCAGAAGGTGGAAAGAGGTGGTAATTTCCGATTTTTCAGTAAATTTTGTAGAAGTTAACATTTCAGATTAGAAAAAGGAAGACGAGGAGTTGGTGTAACATCGGAGGATCGCATCAATCAATATTGTATGTTTCAATACAGAAATAAAGTGGCGCTGCAACGCTACGTTGCTCCATTCTAACTGCTCAACGTTATTAAGCGTGAATTAATGTAATACGTTTTACAATTATCACTTTGAAAAAGATTTTGTGAGATTTACCGATAATTATTTATAACAAAACGTTTTCGTGGATCATTACTGGCTTGGTGGATGATTAGTATCTGAAAATATGACATCAGCGGAGCAATTTGTACCAGAGATCTCAAATTATTACTATGATCAACAACAACAACAACATCAGCAACAGTCAAATCCAAGGCTTACAACGACCAGTAATTCTGCAACAGCACCTGCACCACCATCCGGTCCATCATATTATCCAAATACACAGTATAGTGCTCCTGATTCCAGTCAACATGGTCCGGTCAGTACATCTATCCTTTTATTGAAACTTAAATATTCCATTTTATAAATTAAATAGCTGTGAGAAGTAAGCAGAGATAATAAAAATTGAAAAGCTCATTTTAGATGAACAATTTCGAAATTTATAATCATTGACAGATCAATAGAATTTTATGAAATTATTTATTCAAGATATTCTTCGGAAAAAGCAAGTGAATAATTATATGCATATAACATACTATGTTGTCCGACTTTATCCGAATCTTATCAGTAATGAGTAAGTGATAGTTCTTGAAGGTGACTTTCCCATTATAAGAAGTGCATCACAGATAAGCCTAATTTCCTTTAGTGATGCCTAATTTTGATGGCTTTCATCAATGATCGGTTAATTGAGCATTTGTACAATTGAAGATTGTTGTGCACATAGCAATTCGTCGATTGTACATTTTGCTAATTCACTTTTGTGAGATATAAAAAGTTTTGAAAAAGTCAGAATTTCGCCAATGTAGAATTTATGCTGCTGAGCCTCATTTTAATACTTAATTTAATTAGCTAATTTTACTTGATCTCCGTTTTGGGTTAAAATCTTAGCCATTTTTTTGAACTTTCAGATAAATATTTGTGAAGTGTTGTGCAGGATAGCTCGAGTAAAAATAGCCAATTATTGTAAATTAATATATGAATACTTTTATTTTTAATCTTACAAGTCTGACATCTCTTCAACTTCTGTATTGGTCTGAAGCGCTTCTGATTCAAACTTCTCATCGGTAAATGCATTATTAATGATTAAATGTTAAATAAATAATGATAGTGTGGAACTTGTTCTGATTTTGATCTTTATTAGACTCTAACGTCAACATTTAAAATCACATGAACAGTGTACGAAACATCGTAATTCTAATCAGGCGAAAATAACTGGATTATTTCAGTTTCATGCAAATGCATGGATTTTCGTTCAGCTTGTTCAATTTCATTGAAGTAGTGAAAATAACTTCAAAAGTAAGCCAATTTCGTCTGTTTGAATGATGGAAAATTAGAATAGAATACGATGTTTTCTTACGTTCACCTCAAATATGTTTCCCCAAGTATGATCAAATATCGCAAAATTAAACTATGATTAGTTCACTTTTGCGATCTTTAAAATTCACATCTTAGGACTAAGTTACCTGTTACGACAATGGTTTTAGATAAATACTTTCATCGTCAACTTTAATTATCGAACATCGATTTAATCATTTAATCATCGATTTACAATAGATATAAAAATGGATTTCATCTCTAGAATCCCTGAAGTTTTAGATTCGTTACAAAAAAGAATAGTTGAGAATAAGGATGCTACTTTACAGCTCGCTATGAAATTGTCATAAATTTCTGTAAGAAGTTATTTCTTCCTTAATTTGATTACTTCTGTCGACATATAGATCATTATAAGCCATTTTGTAAGGCTTTTCTCATGATATATTGCACTTATGCTTAAATAAACACTAAAATTTGTCGATACATTTGGAATGCATTTTATAAAATAATAAATTATAAGTTAAGATTTGATATTCTAAAGAATTGATAATAGTTGGTAATTATATTTGATAATTATGAGCAATAACAGTCTCATTTTACTGTAACAAGCAATCTGATATAGAATGGATACTGTAAGCTTCCTTTAGGCAATTAAAGATAGCAAGCAATTGGGTTAACCTGAATTTTAGTTCGTATTTTAAATTATAAATATATATTGGTAATGGATGAAAGAAAATGAAATAATTAGTTTTATTAGGAAATAAGAAGTATTGAGTAGGAGAGATTTGATTTGTAGGAAAGAGTAGTAGTAGTCGTAGTAGTTATTGAGCTTTTTATAAATCAACAACATTATCGTCTCTTTTAATCAAATGAAGAAGAAGTAATGAGACAGAGATTTTCTTTGGAGCTATTATTTGAGAGCGAAAATTTTTTGAACGAAATAAATGGCAACATTTTTGAAGGAGGGGAAAGTCGTTAGTTTTGGGTAGGGATGCTCATTGTTAATGAGTTTTAATAAATCAAATGAAAGGCATTGAGCCAATTAATTCAGATTTATTACATCGATAATATGACTTTCCGATCCCCCTCTAGCCTTCTTTCATTTTTCGCAAAATTTCCATGCAGGTATGTATCATTGGTGTTTTACTAGTGGATTATTTTTGGCTATAAATCAGAATAAACAAATATCATTTCACATCTAAATAAAATTATTACTAATTATATCTTTAATTAATCTGCGCCATTTAAGGTATTGTTTTATTTTTTAATAAAATAAAACTTATGTAATAAATGAATTTGAAATAATAAAATTTACTAAGAAAATGATCAATAATTATCAATCTTTATCATTTCATTCTTAATCTTGTATTCATTTATATATAGTATATTTTGATAAGATCTATCGTTTGATGAACCATTGACTAATAATTTAAATCTAATCCTTTCACATATCTTCGCTTATTTTCTAATCTAATCTTATCATCCAATACATTCAGATAGTAAAATAATTTATTATATTAAAATTTTAACTATTCCATATTTTATATTATCAAATTATTAATCAAATTATCATTTGATTAAAATTATCATTATCATTCCTCAATGATTTCAATTTTTCTGATATTTTTTTAATTTTCAAATTTTTCAAAATAAATTATCTCTTTTAAAAGTATATTTTAATAGAATTTCATATATTTAATATATGATCAAATTCAATGTAATATTTTAAGGTAAGATTTTCTCTTTATGAATATTAAAAGTTTATTTAAATTATCAATAATTTCAAAGTTTATTAAGTAATTTTAAGAAGTTGAAATGAAAAAGAAATTGGAAAATGTATTAATTCAATTTAGATTTTAATTAAATATTATTTAACAAAAGAGAAAAAGAAGCTTAAGAAATTAATTTCTTTTTAATTACAGAGTTCATCTTGTGGTTACAATAATGGTGAATGGAATAAGAATGGTAAAGATGGTGAAAAAGATGACGATGAAGAAGAGAAGAATAGTGTAGCTGTTTATCCATGGATGACACGGGTTCATTCAGCTAGTGGTTAGTTAATTAATTTCATTTAAATTTAGACGTTTTCTTATTTATAATGAAAACACTTAATTTACATACATTGAAAGATAGCAGACTAAGCTATTAAGATGAAAAATTCATCAATAATTAAAAGATTACAATATAAATGAATTATGTGATATCGAGGATTATGGTATTTCTATAAAATATTTCTCTCATTTATTGATTTTATTTGTCTAGAACTACTGTTAGATTAATGTTGAATTTAGTATGGGAAGATTTAGTTTAATGTGTGAAAATATCATACTGTAATAAGTGAGCAGCTGCACTGATTAGTTCATATCAAATAATCGTAACCGGCATATTAACACACAATATACTACTATTCAATGATAATATTTAATTCAATTTAATTATTAATGAAATTGCAATATACTTTTATTTTGGATAGTTTTAATTGATAACAAATGACTTTTTTTTATGAACTAAACAATCCAAATTTAAATTTTAAAATTAGTAAGATGATAAAATTATCTATTTTTAATCCATTTCCAATTGACTATTTTTAAGCTATCTTTCTTAGATTCAACTAGCATGAACATTTCGTATTCTATTATTAATTTTCTTTTTCTTGAATATTATATTAATTGAAATATTCTAATCCATTCCGATATATCTTGATAGATTTATGAAACTAAGATTATGGGAATAAAATATGAAATGAATAATTACCATTTATCAAACCATTGCTATTTTTCAAATCAAATATGATAATTGATAGGAAACTCAAGATAAAATGGAAATCTTCGATCCAAAAATAGATGGAAGAGGTTTTTTCATTCTTTTTTTTAAAATGAATTTAATTTTTTTAAATGTAATTTTAATATCATTTCATTCTCTCTTTCTTTGTTTTTATTTTTTATTTGAGATTACAAATATATTTTTATTTTGTTTAATTAGTAAATTATTTATTTTACATTTAAAATTTTTCGTTCTTTTTCAATTCATTGATAGACAATATTTGGTTGGTAGAAACGGATGTAATAGGCTTGAAAATTGATTAAAAATGGGATTGATATAGATATTTATTTAAAAGGCTTTGCTTTCTCATTTTTCTCTTCCGTAGCAATTTTAAGAAATGACCAAAAAAGGAAGGTTGAAATAAGAGGAAAGGATCATATCTACTGAGCAATATCAAATGTATGTCTAGTAATTATTTATATTCATAAAAGCTTCCGGAAGTAATTATAAGGCATAAATCATGCACGATAAATTATATTATTTACTTTGTTGAAAATTGAAAATTTCATTTTGAAACTTCCAGAAGTTTCTTGTTAACATCCAAAAAAGAAACACTCTAAAACTACGATAAATTATTAAGAAATTTCAGAGCGATAAATTAGATTTTAAGAAAAAATCTGATTAATCAATAAACAACAGATGAATAGATAGATATAAATTATTTTGATGTATATATTTTGAAGTACACAAATTAAAAGACAATTGCGAAAGTGACAGGCAAAGAGATATATAGTTAGCACTGGCGGTAATGTTATTTTCATTTCTTTATCATTCTATTTCATTTCTAATTTATTACATTATCTTCATTTTTTTTTATCTTCTTTTCCTTATCATTTATAGGGCATTAAATTAGTTCTATTTTGTTAAACTTAAAATTTCTCTAAGTTATTTAACTTTTTCTAATTAATAACCTATTCAAAAATATAATTGATAAAAAGAAAATGATCCAAAAATTAGATCATTAATTTTCAATATCTGAATTTAATTTATCGTTTAAAATTAATGATGAACTTATTAGCTTGTTTGAAATATTTTTAGATAGTAATGTAGATGTGTAATTTTAAAAAATTTTGTCTAATGTATCTATTTTGGAAATTTTACTCTTAGAAATGTAATCGTTGCTCCCAGGCAATGTAATCATTGTGATGTGATTGTAGTCATGTGGGAAAATCTCAGAAGAAACGGGAAGAAGTGGTAAAATGTTGTAATGCATTTGCCGGTAAAATTTTTATCACCTGACTCATTGAAGCATCTAACCAGTGAATTGGTTTCAATAACTGTCATGATGAATTTATTTCAAATGGTTAATTGCCTACCTAATCTGATATCCTGTAATTTTTGCTAATAGAAATGATAAGATAATTTTGATTATGTTTACTTCATCAAAATTATATAGATAGAATTGATATTAGTTGATGATTCAAATATAATAATTCACTATTTGAAAATGAATGTTTAAAATTATCAAAATATTATTATGGCGACAAATGTTTATTATTACTATAGAAGAAGCTATTTATGTTCACATTTTTAGTTTAATTCATCAATTAAAGAGAAAAACTGATAATCTCATAACCTTATCAACTTTATCATATTATAGCATTCAGTTATAATAACCTTATCAACCTTATCACATTATAATATTTCCATTCTTATCAACCTTATCACATTATAATATTTCTATCTATTCGAAAATAATATAACATTATAATAATACTAACTCATAATGATTACTTTATACTTCTTAACCAACTATTATTATTATTATTAATAATAATAATAATAAATAGTGTCCTAAAGAAGAAAAAACGCAGGAAATGCTTAATTCTTACATGGTATTTTTTAGTATACGGTAGTGGCGGTGACGTTCACAGATAATTACGCTCCGACTGCAACTTCGCTCACATTTCTTGTCATCCTTCTTTTTTATCATCTTGTTTAAATTTTGTAGAAAAAAAAGGGGAAGAAATTATATTCTGCATTTCCTCTCTGTTATAGCTGAATCATTTTTCATGTTTAGTACAATTCTCTCAGATCATTCCGACAGCAATACCTCAACTTTTCTACTTCTTTCTTTTTCACCTTTGTAAAGAAACTGTATGATTAATTAGCTCTTTCACAATTAAAGGTAAACCATTTTTTTCAATCTGTTAGCTATCGATAATTTTTTTTTATCATTGATATTGATAATATATCTGTAATATTTTGTAATATATATATCTTACTGATCAAATATTCCTTATTAATTTCGTTTTTTTCCTACTCTTCTACTCTTTCATTTGCATAAATTTTAATTCTAATAAAAAATATTTTATATTAATTAAAAGAATAATTTTATTTTCAATCCAATTAGCTTATCATCTTTTCTATTGATAATTAATAATATTATATTTTATCATGGCGTTTTATCACTTTGTAAATATATTTATTCTATGTGAATAAATTTTAACCTTTTAAAAAAAGGGCTATTTAGATTGTTGGCTTAATAAAGTATACCTGAATGGTTTAATGCTATATTTATAATAATAATAATAAATAGCTTATATTGAAGTGAATAATTCATTCCTTCAAAAATTTCCATTATCATCATTTCTTCCACTATAATATAAATGCATATATTTCTGTATCTCCTTAGACAACAATCTTATTCAACAATTAATCATCATATTTTTAGCTTCCTTTAAGGTATACGATCACTAAATCAATTTTATCAATGTTCATTTCTCTTTTCATTTTTAATCCTTTACAAGTAGTATATTGTCAAATGTATTCGATCATTAACAATGACATCCGTTTACATACTAAAATTAATTAATTACTTTGTAAGAGAAAGCGGTTGGAGCGATTTTGTAATTAATTACGATTCGTTAGATATATGCAAATTTATTCAATTAAGTCACAAACTTCCTTTCATTTTAAAGTGTTAAAATTACGAATTATAATTAAACTATACCATCTGATAGTTCTTATAATATTCTTATAAATTTAAATAATATAAAATAAAATATAAGATTGAAATTTAACTAAATAGTTGAAAATTGTTGTAAAATTTGAACAATACTATTTGATGAAATGCTTATATTTTTAATGATTAAGGTTTATTTCTTGCTGTGATATATGAAATGATAATCAATTTCAAAATATTATAAAAAGATAAAAATAGGACAGTCAGCAAAAGAAATTAACAAATGAAAGAAATGAAAATTATTTAAATTAAATACTATTATTTTTAATAAACCACCATCATGCCTTTTTAATTATTACTACGACTGTAAACTATATTCAAAAGGGATTTTATCTGAAAATATATTTTTCCTTAAATTAAAATTTTACCTTTCCTATAAATGATTGGTTGTCACATTACAATTTGTGCATCATTAGAGATTTTTAATCAGTCGGGTTTTTGCATTGATAGTTAGATTTAGAAGTTTCATTTGAAAAGTAGAATGTAATAAAAAAGCTGACAAGAAGCAAAGACATATCCTTTTCTATGCCTTATAGATTACAACATTTTATGATAAGTTGAATTTTCTTTTTGACTTTCAATGATATCACATTTTGTTTGAATGGAAAAGAAAAACGAGAATTGGTCCTAAAAAATGATTAAAATAAATTTGTTTTATTAGAACACAAATTTCATTAATCAGTCATTTTTATATTGCTGAACTTAGAAGATAATTAATAAACATTTAATTATTGAATTTATCAGAAATAAAACTTTTATCTCTTATCATGTAAAAAGAAAAAGAAAATGAGATTTATTAATTTAGCCTTATTTGACACCTAAATTTGCATGCATTAATTGGCTTTATTGATTATAAAGCTTAGTCAAGTTGGTATTCCAAATGCGCCCATAAGTCAGTCATATATCGACGAAAAGGTTATCGGAAAAGGTTATCAGTTGAAAATTTGCTACTGTAACAATTGCTGTATCATTCTAATATAAATGTGCTGCAAATATTATTTATAGTATATGTAGAAATTTTCTTTAATTTTTTTAAAAATGACTCATAAGAAAAATGAAACTAATTAAGTGATTGATGGAAGAAATTAATATCCTCAACAGGTAATTAATTCTTTTAGTAATTAGGAAATGATAACATTAATTTATCATCTAATTTGCATAAATTCTTTTAAAGAAAACAATACTAAGTGAAATGCTAATATCCAAATTTCCTTACAAAAAAAACATTTTGGAAATTTTACTCTTAGAAATTTTAGTCGAACTTTTCCTAATATAAATGTATTTTATTAAATTGAAATAAATTTGCATAAATGATTTAAGCTTAGTATATTCCTATCTATCTTCCTGCGTTTGTGTATGCATACACATTTCAAAATGATTAATATGATCGGATGAAGGCACAACACAAACACACACACACACACACACACACGTATACATACACTACAGTATATCATTAATTATAAGAGGAAGGTTATTCTTGCTATTGATGGCGAAGGCATCAACTATATCGGTTGATGATAATGTTGATGATGGCGACGGCTTGGATCTGCAAATCCTATACCAGATGGATAGCAAAATAAATTGCTTGTACCAATCCTTTCAGACTGTAGAAAATGTTATTTTTCAAATGCAGAAATATACATCTGTTGCACATATTTCAAATAAATATGTAAATTTCATTTAACTTCACTTTTTAGATTGGAAATTAACTGATAGTTAAAATATTGCATGTTGTAACCGCAAAATAAATTAGCTCCAGTTATGCCAGCCAGCTTTAAAAAAAATAAGATAGAAAAGAAAGGTATAAAAGATTAATTGAATAAAGAAAAAAATAAAATTCGTTAGAGTATTTAAATTTAACTCAAATTTTTTAAATTGAAATTATGTGCAGCTGAGAAATACTCTTGTAATTGCCAATAACGATTTGTTAAATTTTTTAAATTTTACTTATTTTCTTTTGTAATTGCCGTAAATTTAGGCTTAACAAAAAAGGCCTGCAAAATATAGCCAAAATGAATTCTTCATTAATTATATTAAATATTAATATTAGTATTCCACCGTTTGTTTGGTGGAAAAAGGATCTCAGATAATTGAAAAGAAAAAACTGAGTTGATAAGATCGAAATTGATATGGAAGTTATCAGTTCAGTTCAAATTTTTAAAACATTTTTTATAATGAATCTATTAATATTTCTATTTTTATGATATTTAAATTTCATTATCAACTATTTATAAAATTCAACATTGATAGTCATTACTGATTTTTTTTATTTTTTGAATTTATTATTGCTTTAACTAATTTGGAGATCGCTATTACCTGTAATCACTGTTTCATTTGATGGTAAGACTCACTGCAACTAATGGTGAACATTATGTCATTCATTAGCAATTCATCATAGGCTTTTTTGCAACCTGCATCTACTTTTACACCTGATGCCTGTAAAAAGAAACAAACGAGGTCTAATTTTACACTATTATAGGAAGCTAAGGATAAAATTAGAGATTATTTAAT
>CAKAEH010002023.1:0-17613 GCA_916381525.1 Cercopithifilaria johnstoni
CCAGCTCTCCTCCTGTTATTACAGAAACTCCAGAAAATCAGAAAGTATCACTAGGCTCAACTGTAACATTCCGTTGTCGAGCTGACGGTGAACCTCGCCCATTTATTACGTGGTTCCTGAATGGCGGCATATTTGACTTATTTCATTATTTATTCATTTAATTCAAATTGAATTTATTTCACAACAATCTTTCCATATTTGTATTTATTACAGTAAGCGATTCTTCTTCGAAAAGAACAAGGGAGGATATCAGTGGCCCAACACTTCGGCAATTGATATTTAATTCGAACATGTTTGTTTAAATTACTTTAAGATATAAATAGAGTAATGTCGAAGACAATAATTGCTAATTTGCAATTATTATTATTATTGATATTTATTTTACATCTAGTCTAAGTTTCAGAAACTATGAATTCGATTTGTTAAAAGTAAATTTTAGGCAATTTTAAAAGTTGCTTTTTTTCTGCAGCATTTCCGATCCAGATGTGGAAAATTTCCTGGTACCAGATGAAAAGCAAAAAATTACGGACATGTTAATTAATTTGTGCAAAACATTTGGTATGTTTTACTTCTTCTCAAGGGAACATTCTTGATGATCACATGATTACTAGTAAAAATAAGTAACAATATCAGAAAAGATTAAAAGGATTGATACAAGCTTCCATGTTCCCTTATTACCACTTTATTACTTCTAAAGTTAGAAATTCTATGATGAATGTGATAGGAAAGTAATCAATCCACCAATGCAAGTGATATTATACTCTTGTAACAGTATTATTTTAGGTTTACCCCATGGAGAACCCATTTTATTCTAACTTGTGACTCAAAATCTGTCCTTTAGATGTGATTATATCGACAGGCGGAACGGGCTTTTCACCACGAGATGTTACTCCTGAAGTTAGTTTTCCTACTTAACTTTCATCGTTAATGGCCTTATCTTTTATGCAATTTATTGTGATAGCAGCTGGAATTTTTCTTTTAAAATATAGATAAACATGAGAAGCTAAACTGCACTTAAACATAAACTTCGTTTGTAAAAAATAAAACTGTTTTAAGAAAGTGGGAACCAGTCGAACTAAGAGTAAACTTTCATTTAGGCAACACAAAATATTATCGAAAAACGATGTGGGGGATTGGAAACAGCACTTCATATGCATTCATTGCAAGCTACACCACTTGCTGCATTATCACGGCTATGTGCAGGTATCCGTGGTTCTACGCTAATTGTTAATCTACCCGGAAGTCCGAACGCTGTTAGGGTAAGTTTGCTTTGCTCGGGAAATGAATTTTTCTGACTTCTGACTACGACTTAAGATATAGCACAAAAACCGAACAACACAAAGTTCATACATTAGATCTAGGCCCACAAGGATACAAGTAACCAACTAAATAGGCACAAAACTCAAAACGAAAATCTTAATCATTTTCAGGGATAAATGAATATAAAGACATTATAGGAATGCTTTGAAGTGTTAGAGAAGATACTACCTCATGCGGTAGAGATTCTACATACTGAAGATGTACGCGACATAACAAGTCATCATCATTTGATAACCACTGAAAATCTAGAACTTTGATATTAGAATATTTCCCTAGAAATTTCCTGCACTGTCTTCCAAAGATAATTTTGTTTTTGGAATGATATTCAAAAACCTATATGGACTTGTTAAAGATATGGCTAATTCGCTGGAGCTGAGCGACCCCACTTTGACATGTGAACTGCATTTGGTTCAAAAACTCTCTCTCTATTTAATGTAACATAATGGAGACAATCATTTATGTACCAATGACAGGAAAAGTAAACCAAAAGAGAGTGATATGTGAAGTGTTTGTTTATCCTTTCATTCATAAGCATCAAAATGAATGCATATTACATCGTACAAATATTTTTGTCAGTGTCCACAGACGACAAATTGTCCGAGAAGAAAAAACCACATAAAATTTGCACTTGATTATTCTTGATCCGAATGTTCCTCCAAGAGATGTATCCCCTAAAGAGAGATAAATTTATGAATCCGATATTGTGAATGAAATGTCACTATTCACTAGAAATGAAATGTTAAAATGCCACTAGGAAGGAAAGAATACTGGATCCTTATTAACAGGAAATTTTCCATGAGAAAATTTTGTCTTTTTCCTCTAGCTTTTCCAAATTATCCTTGACTCTATCTCATGATAGCGACGTTATCTTCCACAGAGATCAGGGATAATCATCAAGAATTATCTTTCACTGTCAATTTGAAATTTGAAGTTTTGAAAATCAATTTGAAGTTGCGCGACGGTTTTGGGTCCTTGTCGTAGGACGAAACGCTAAAATTACCTCTTTGAGATCAAAGTATGTCCTTTCACATTCCATTTCATCCGTGAATTCCAACACTACTTGTTCATTCTGTGATTTCTCGCCCACGGCAACATATTTAATTTGTTTCTTATCCTGTAAATCATGTTTCATTTAAAATTTCAAAACTTTGAGGCATGCTTAAACTACCACAATCTATTCCTTCTGACGTAATTTTCAAGTCAACGGCAAATTTAATGTACCTGATGGGAAATAGTGTCTTCCAGTTCGATTACATGTGACCACTGCGTTTCTTCATTATCGTTGTATAGATCAATTCTCATGTGTCTACTGCCTATGAATCGCAGTGTAATAAATCCAGTGAATTCGATCGGTTTGCTCTGAATATTTTATAAATTGAACTTCACGAATTCCAAAACTTGTTCAGCAAAAATTAACTCACAGGTTTCAATGGAGATGCATACGCTTCACTTATTGTAGCTTTCACTTTGTGTGTGGAAAGTTCATATTCATCATCAAAGTCCCCATCATCATAGTAGTCTTCAGTACTGTCACCATCTTTTTCAGATTTATCACCGACTTGTTCACTGTCCTTCTCGAGCCTTCGATTTTGCTTCTGCGGAGTATTTAAAGATGCCTCTAGTTTCTTGCAAGCATCAGAAATTTTTGGTAAAGTGCCGTCTCCTTAAAGAAAAATAAACATTCCAATCGTGGTCGGATTTTTTGAATTATCTTTCAGAAGTCAATCTCAATATACTAAATTTTAGGATTTTATTATTACTCCCACATCTCTTTCTCTATATGGTCACATCCACACAAAATTAATAAGAACTTACCTGCTGCAGACGCGTCCTTCTGTTCCGGAGGAGGAAATTTACGTGCCGCAGCATTTTGAAACGCAAGGATAAATTCATCTGCTAAACTCGCATCCTTGAATTTGGCAACAAAATATTCATTCGTTCCTTCTTTTTTTTCCGAGTAATCCTGAAATGAATTTACCTTAGGGAGTGATACGTAAAAACCTCTTTTAATTTTATAAACACCCATTAACGAAGGCGCAGCAGCAGTGCTATACATATCAATAAACAGAACAATAGGACATACATATAACACTAATTACCAATGGACAAGCTGAAGATATTGAAATTATTATTACCCTGCACATCCACATACATGCATTGTCGGTGTTCGTTTTCTTCGTAATATTTGAGTTATCCGTTATAGGTGTATTAGCGCAGACTTTGAATACTTGATCTCGTCGCATAACAATGCGGTACCGCTTTGTTTCAGGATTGAAGAGAATCTATTAAAAAAATTCCTTATTGCTACTGTAACTATGCCATTTTATCCAGTTATTAATACATTTTTCTTTTTGTCTCATTAATCCCTATCAGACAATTGCATACTATATGCAACATTCGGAAATTATGAGCAATTTCCGAACCATTAGCTATATATTGTCAACGAACTTTTGTGATCAACATCCTATATTTTTTTCCTATACAGTTGAAAAACTCATATTTTATTATGATTCAACAATGGAATAAACCTTGATATCACCGACTCCGCGTTCTTTGTATTCTTTCGTCTCAGCTACATAACGATATAGTTTCGCTCGAGCTTTGAACATCACCTGAAAACAGAACACATTCATATTAATCAAAATTTTGGTTAAGTAAAGTGTGGACACGGATAAGTAAATCAAGCTGAAAAATGAACGAATAAAAAAATTTAGTAAAAAACAAAAGTTTTACCTGTTCACCTTCCTCCCCGGTTTTTACTTCTATAAGCGACGGTAAAGGAATCACAGGTTCGTAATGTGCATTCGGCTCAAACTCTTCAGCATCATCTGAATTATCTTCTTTCTCTTCATTCTTCTCTTTGGATATAGATTTTTGCTTAGTGCTTGAGGAGAAAATCTGAAACATCATTCGATGCAGAATACAGACGAAATATTACATGAACGCATTTTATAAAGTTATCTCTTAAAATCCCAGCACTGTATTCAAAATAATACACTTTTCAGAAACTAACAGAATTCACCGACGAATTGAATTTGCCATCCGCAAATGGTGTAATAACTTTATTTCCTACAGCAGGCTTTAAAGGCGTTTCAGATTTTGCTTTTGCCGCTAATGCAGCAAATCCACCACTGGAAGACGACTTCCCAAAGGCAGACCCACCAGCTGAAACACATCTCTTTGTATACCAATAAAATGTAGAGATATTCTGAAGTATATAAAACGATAGTAATTGAACAAACAGATAAGAATCCAATTTTAAATAAAAATATTCAAACGCTCAGAATCTACTGAAACTAAATCGAACAAGTACTCACTAAATGCAGAACCACCAAACAGGGATGATTTCGCACTTACGTCAGCATTCTCTGCTGCTGCTGCTGCTGCTGAAATAGTGTATGTTATAATATAATCACTGATCGGTAAAAATGAAGAAAGCTCAAAACGGTAAGAATGCAAAAAACCATTTCTCAACAAACATTTTTCTTAAAGTGGTATTAGCACTCGTATTGGGAGTTCATCATCGTTAAAGATCAAAGAGTAAAGCAATTTAGTCGAGCATTATAGTTACTCTTCTCCGTTCGTGATTCAATTTCCAGCCGCCCAAAAACCTAGATGCATCTTCAACGAGCTCCAATTTTCGTAGATGAGTCGACTCAACGTCTCTATCGCCCATAGCTCATAAATTTTTGTTGCTCTCTGTTATGCACTACATGCACTATGAATGACTTTGAAATGGTTATTAATTTATAATTGATTTAACGAGCAGATAAATATCATGTAAGAACTTCAAAAAGTTCACTAACTTTCGGTCGAAGTGGTGGTAGCGAAAGATGGCTTCGTCCCAAAAGACGGTGAACCACCGAATGTAGCACAGTTTGATGGACTAAATTTAAAACTGAAATTAGGCACACTTGGCGCTGGCGAAGCATTTATTGTTGCAGCAGTCGCAACCGAGCGAAAAACAGAGTTTGTAGTGTTTGTGGTTGTTGTCATGGGTCGCGTAGTAAAGCTACCAAATGCAGCAGTCGTTGTGGCAACATTTGCAGATGCAGCTGCGGTTGTAGTTGGCTTGAAACTGAATGTAGGAAGCCCACTAAAAGGACATTATTATCACTGACAGGCCAATGAGTATCTAGAAATCTACAAAACATGAAATAGATCACTGAATAAGCAGAGAAATACGCAATCTAGAAATACCTGTTAAATGTCGCAGTTGTGGTGGTAACACTTTCAGTTGTAGTGGTAACGCTTGCAGTTGTAGTGGTTGCAGGTGAGCTGTCAGCGCGAAAACCAAAAGTGATTCCACTACTACCTTTAATCGGCGCAACTGTCGATGTTGGTTTGCTGAAATGTATTACATTAGAATTCCCATTTTTCAGGGAATAATTATATAAAAACAAACAAGGAGTAAGGTGTCTTTGAAAAAAGCGAAAAAAATCTAGAAATTCAAAATTAGATGCCTTGAGAAGATCGAAGAAGCTGAAGTTGTGGAATCACTTCCACCATCTTTGGCTTTGCCACAACATACACAAGCAGTTGCATTTACTGTATTTAATAGGTAGCAAGCGCTGCATGACCAACTAAACATCAAGAAAATATGAGAAGTAACTTCTAAAATAAACTAAAATCACAAAAAAGAATACAATCAATAAATATTTATTGATCTATTTTTGAAATTACAAACTAAAAAGGGCAATAAAGGCGAAGTAAGTTTACCTTCCCGCTGGTGGTTTGAACGCATCACCAAAGCCTTTTGCACTATCACTCTTTCCTCCTTCACTTCCTTTCAGTTCTTTTCCCTTTTCCTTGTCGTCCGATGCTATATTAATTGTTGTTACTAGGATTCCAAAGTTTGATTCAAAATAAGCATTTCATTAAAAGTCGGATAAAATATTTCTTTCTAAAATATTGATGCATGTATAGGATTTACATAGAAAAAGAAGACTGAAATTGGTAAAATTAATTCTATTACCTGCTGATGAAACCGCATCTCGAGCAGCGTTGAATGCAGCTTCAAAATTTTTTGCAATTTCAGCCGTTTTAAAACGAGCAGCAAATTTCTCCATCCTTTCTTCTTCCGCGAAATCTTGTGCAAGCCAAACAAACGCTCGATCAGATTTTTGTAATGGTGTTAGATTCATTGCCGATTGAATCGTATGATTGGCACAAACCTAAATTATTATACAAATAACATATGGATTTAAAAAACCAATTAGCTGAATAATTGTGACATTACACTACCGAATATCAAATATCAAATCAGATATTTTCCACGCTCTCCTAAAAAGCGGACATGGGTGATTTTCCAGAAGTATTTTTTAAAAAACAAAGTTAAAATACTTAAGTTAAACTAGATATATGCCATAAAACTACGCTTTGTCATAAATGGTTGCTATTCAATAAAAGCATGAAACTTCTTAAAAAAGCTAAGGAAAAGTGAGAATATGCAGCGAGAAGCAAAAAAACTACTAGTTGTTCGATTTATTGAAGAATGATAGATATAAAAGCATACAATTAAATAAAGCAATCACCTTATGAACTTGATCACGGCGCATAACTATGCGAGATATTTTTGTTTTTGGATTTTCTAGAATTTTTAACATTCCGATACCTCGTTCCTTGTATTCATTGTCAACAAATCGGAACAACCTGCACCGTCCAGCAAATTTAACCTGTAAAACAAAGTTTTACCAAAATCGCTATGACATTTGTATGAAAGATTTCAATAAGACGTTTCAAAGAACGAACGATGAACGATGATTCTCAATTTCTTTCAAGGCCGTCAAAAATAAAGTTTCGTTGTCTGTGAAGTTTAAGAGGGTTTTTAAGGTAATAATTTACTTCAAAATTGTGTCATCCAGGTAGTTTTTACATACTTTGTTGCTAATACATTCATAATTATTATTCCTATATTACTTTTTAAGGTTTTTTGTTATTTTCGACTAGTTATAATGCTTATTTTTTGGTAATTCTTTTAAGTCTAGTTTGAAGTGAAATGACTGTAGTATGACTAAATTGTTTCTGAGAGTATTAACTGTTGATTCCCTAGCTGATGGGTGACACAGGTTTTTGACTGACTCAGTATCACATTTATTTCGGACATATATTTCGTCAATCTGAGTTGACTTTAAAAGTTATTGGCCATCTCAGTGATGCGCAGTTATGAGCATGGCGACAGTGGTAAATTGTGCTTTGATTCTTTGGATGATTCAGATGTTGGTGAGTTTAGTTTATTTGATGTTGACAACCACTGTATTTTGCCCGTTGGGGTTGATGTAGAAGTTTATTATATTCCTCATGATATTGTTCATTCTTTTCTTATTCCTAAGTATTTATTAAGATCGATGCTTTGAATGGTTTGCTGACTTAAGATTATTTCTAATTTTTCTTGTTGCGGTTTGTTTCATACTCATTGTTCTAAGATTTGTGATTTTAACTATAGCTTTATACCTATTATTTTAGAATTGACTTTTTTGGAGTGTTGAAAGCGGTGGTTTTCAAGTTATTTATTAGGTCAATTTTTAAGTTTTTATCAAAAACATTTATTTACGGTCCAAAAGATTTAAAAATTTGATTCTTTTTAATATTATTTTTTGGTACTGCATACTAGTGAAAGATTTTATTAAAGCTTATGAGTAATAAAATTAAAATATCAAGATTTGAGTGTTGTTAGTTTTTAAGAAACTACTATTTTTATCTGGTATTGATAAAACATATTTTAAAAAGCATTTTTAAAACGTTTAATGTATTTTTATCACTTTTTGTTTGTAGTTAAGTTACATTTAGTCTTGTTTGTTTTGTTCCAAAAATTTCGTTTTGCATAACTTCTCTAAAGTACTTTTTTTTTATACCGGAGAAACAATGTGAAGAGAGAAACTCTATAAGATACAAGAATTACCAAAACGAGAACTTACCACTTCATTTTCCTCGCCCGTTGTTAGTTCAACAAGTTCCGGCAGCGGAACGACGGGTTCAAAATGAATAGATGGCTCAAAGTGTTCTGGTGCTTCATCATCATCACCTTTAAGATGCTTTCTTATTTCAAAATCACTCTTTATTTTCTTCGGGCGAACTATCATTAAAATACGCACGATATGAAAATACCGAGAATTGCGAAACAATTCCATATCAGAATTGTTTGGAAAATATGTATTTAAAGATGTCCGATAGCTATTTTACCTGTTGATTCATTTTTTACTAAAGCTTCACTACCAGCGCTTTTTGGTGTCATCAAACTGCTTCCCCATTCATCCTTCTTTTCCGCCTCCTGACTATTTTTCGGTGTAGAAGAAAATAATTTTTCAAATGTGCTCAAAGGAGTACTGTAAGTCGTCGTAGTTCCTGCAGGAATCGGTTTAGCCGGAAGTGAAGCGGTTGTAACTGTAGCGGATGCTGCAGTAGTTGACACTTCTTCTGAAATTTTAGCAGAATTAAATTTGCAAGAAAACATAAACATTTTACTCGATAAAAAATAACAACAGAAATGTGAGCTATGACATAAACAGTGAGCGCATAAGCTTACGCTTGACAGGTACTCCAAACATGAACGGTGTGTTCGTTTTTGCTTGATTTCCAAAAATTGCTTGTGACTGCGTCTGCTGAGATGGGACCGCCTTAGATGAAGTTATTGGAGCTGCAGTCGAAGATGACTTTGTTAAACCAGCCGATGTATTCGACACAACTATAATATTAGTAACAGAATAAATAAAGTGTACGAAGTATTTTATTAACATCCTAACAACATATGGATGAAAGTGGAGAGCTCTATCCCTGGATATACTAAGCAGCTCCTATGGCCCTGATGGTATATATATTTGAATTTCAGCAAATTCATAGTTAGTTTCACTTATTAATGAAAATTTGGTAGAGGTACTACTGCTAACTACATATAATAAGGGATAAGTCGCGTGAATAAGAAATGATAACATTCACGAAAGATTAATAACAAACCAATTTCCTAAGGCCACAAACGCTCAGTATATTAGATGAATTTAACACTAAATGATTTGATGGATAGGAAGGAATATGGCAATACATGGTATAAAACATCACAGAAGATCAGAAATAGGGAGTTTCAATTTGCAAACATGAGTAGTAAAAATTAATTGCGACACGCAAATACTTTGTAAAATGAAGAAATGTTTATAAGCACCTGTCACAGTTGATGAAGTAACTGGGAGCTGTAATAAAGGTTGCTGTTGCAAATGAGTTGTCACTGCATTTGGAAATAAGGCTGTTTGTTGGATTGGAAAAGGTACACTGGTACAAAATCTAAATCAGAAGCGAAAATAAAAAAAGCCATAAGATCCGGTAGTTTCAATTACTTCAGTCTGTCAGTTAGAAGAATTTTGGGGAAAAAGACGAAAATGTTTCAAATGTGCACGTTCAATGATATCCTCTCATATTTACATGCAAATCATGCAATAATATTCCTGTAAAATGCACTGCAAATTGGTATTCTCTCAGATTATTTTTCACTTCTCTTAATCTCAAGTTAAGCTACAGATAACTGATGGCAGAACTATAGCTCGCCCACTTAATTTTCATTATTCACCCTTTTCTCTGTACAAAAAAATAGCACATCCACACAAACCGTCTTTTCCTTTCCCTAACGAATTTCTACCCCCTTTCAACTTGTTTCTTCCCTTTAATCACAAAGATGAAAGTTTCATACCCAGGCACCTGATGATGACTGAATGCACTAGAAACTAGCGCTGTCTGTGGTGATCCATACACTGAAGCCTGAAAATTATCTGATTTATAAACATTCCGATATTTCTTGAATATTTTTCAGCAAATAAATAAATAAACTAAAAAACAATCCGAAATCTTCAACGCGGAATATCCAGTCTAAATACTGCCTTCGTTAAGGAACTAAATCAGCTATGGTCAGTTGAATCAAAATAATCAAAGATCAAATTAGGAAGCGAATATAAAGAAATAGTTTGGAAATTGACATAAGCTGACTATATCATTGTCTCACTACATGATTAATTCGTATTATTTAAAATAAAAAATGAAATTAATGATTAAAGATTCATACCATAGCACGTTGCTGTTGTGCAGCAAACTGCAGTTGTTGTTCTATAATATGATTAGCAAACTGCTGAGAAATGACTGGTTGTTGGATGGTATCCGTTGACGGAGTTACACCAAAAAACGAGCGGGGCGAAGCAGCTCTCGTAAAAGATGCTTGCGGTGTTGTATAATTAAGGGATGATACGGATGTTCCAATAGCTAAAAAAAATTTATATACACTACACTTTAGAAACAGTTACCACAAAACATGAAAAGAAAGATCTAGAAATTTCCTTGCAGAACGGAACAGTAATGGTTGCAAAAATCACAAAATATACGATCAAAAGAATATATAAGCAGAAGTGAGGATTTCATTGAGGCTAGAAGGAACAAAGTACAACAGCTTGGCTCGCATATCACAGAATCACAACGATTAAAAAATTATGAAATAAAAGCTGGAAATCCTCTACCTCATCTTCTTTAGTCTCAATGACATAGAAGCACTTTTATAAACTAAAAAGACAAAAATCGCCTTGCAACCTAATTTTTCATCCGATAAGAAAACTATCACTTGATACTAATTAAAGCAATATTGCAACTAAAATATTAAAAAATCTGCCTGGGCGAAGATCTGGGCGCTGCGAGTTTCCATATGAATCTCCTGTGTTTGATATTCTCAGCATAGCAACCATATTCATCAGACGATCAATCTCTTCTCTTTGACGCTACGAAAATAATTGTTTCAATTTCGATTTTAAGTCGGTTATCTCAAGCTCAACAAAACTAGATGGCTCCTTATTCAAAACATACGAATATCAATGTATGGTATTAAGATAATAAAAAATTGATAGCAAGAAATATTCAGAAATACCTTATCCAAAATATCGATAAAACGTTCACTTGCTTGAGCTTGACCGCGTCGCAACTCTTCCAAAATCATCTTTTGTATAGCCTATAATAACACTGATTTGATTTCGCTTAGAAAGCTCATTCTTATTTTGTCAAAGTTATATCATTCAAATTTCACTAATCTGAACAAATTGAAACTTGAGATAATTCATATGTAACGGTTACAAAACTGTTGCACATAAAATGACAGTTCAACCACAAATCCATTAAGCTTTCGAAAAAGAATTAAGTTAGTATACGGAATAAAATCCAAAATAAACCAAAGATATTAATCAAGTCCCTCTAAATCAATTAAACATATATTTTGGCTCTATTATTCATGTAACAGTTCACCTCGACAGTATCAAGACGACGAAGAATATCGTTCTGCATTCGTGATGTGTTCAAAATAGCCTGTACAACAACGGCATCTTCATCAGTCTCGACCTCACTACCATTTCCCCCTCCACTACCTCCTCCAGTAACACCAGCCGCAGCGGCGGCAGCAGCAGCGTGACTATCTCTCATGTTTCCACAGCGGCGACGCACGAATTTCTGAGAAAAATTTACTAACATTTTTTTGAGACGAAATTTTTCAAAACAGAAATCCAAAAGAAATAAAAAACGGCAAAGTTTTCTCTACTGAACAGTTGATGTTTATTATGCTTCCAAAACCGATAATACGTAATTTAAAAGTTTGAATTCAGATAAAAAAAGTAATTTAAAAATTTATAAAGCGTTATAGATCTTTACATCCATTTCTCTAGAAACTCTAACTTTCCGAAAAAAGACAACGAAGATTACCAAATTACGAAAATAAAGTTTTAAGCAGATATTCAAAATAAAGTCATCAAAAAAGTTAGTTTTTCGATATCACCAAAGCCTAAGAGCCAAACGACAACTTTTATCTGCTATCCTCTTGAATATCACATTACAATTAATTAACTTTTACATAACTATTGGACCAAATCGTAACTTCTATTATTGTGACCTTATCCAATATCACATTACAAACAACCCAAATATTCTCATTAAATCTTATTTTCTATCCTAAAACCTTTCTCCAGTACTCCTCATATCACTTGACATCTTTTAATCCATCTTTCTGGAGCCCTTAAACCGTTGCCCCGTAAACATTACAACCTTAGAATAATTGGAGACCGACCGCATCTCTCGTGAAAAGGCTTACACTGTGTCTAAAATTGCCTCATCGTTGTGTTATATGCTTCTCGGGCACTTTCATGGTCCGTTATTTTTTGACATATCCCAGCGAGTGAATCATTTCATTTTATCGCAATATTTGACTAGAATGAATAAGCGATCGTTTCGATTTTAGCTTTCCAGCAATGTATGAATGGAATTAATGTGATAAAGTTATAAATCATTCAATCATGAAAATAAAATTTTTGTCACTTAAAAAAATGAAATTAATTAATTTAGACATAAAATATAAACAAAGACGAAGAAGAAGATATAAAAGAGCATATATTGATTCAGATTAGAAACATATCATTTTGAATATTGGGAGAACAACTTTCTTATGAACTTTTTAATTATAAATAATAAAATTCGATTTCGAAGCTCTTACGATCATTCATATTTTATTAGGAACATTAACTGTTTCTCGAACTTTCATCCTAAATTTAAATTATAAAATAGTTTTCTTTGACAGAATAATAATATAAAATAGCAAATGTAATTCTTCCTAAAAATATTATTACCTTAAAAAGATATTATTATTTACTTCTCTTCTCAGAAATTTTTACTTAATAATCAAATTTTACAAAGATTATTCATTCCTCTTATATTTTCTTCATTATAGAAAAAGAGGAGAAAAGTCAAAAGTAATTTAAAAGATTATGCATAATTTTTCTTTGTCTTACTTAAGTATATTAAGCTAATTTAAATTTTACTAAAATCTTCAAATTTAAAAATTTAATTTATAATTGTCATCTGTCCTCTGTATGCTAAACTCTTGGAATGATTACAGTTGTCAATAGCTAATTATTTAGAATTAAATATATTATTTTAAATTACAATAAAATGAGATAATTCGGCAAAATATTCAGCAAATTATAATATATTGTCCAAATTATGAATCGATCGAATGGGAAACGTTTGTGATAGTTATTAATTATTATTCTAATTCGATCATTTGGAATATTTTATCAAAAAAGGAAATGCTTAACTTAATTTCTGAATCATTTTTTTGTTTCCTTCCTTTTCCATAAACTTTTTAAAATATTTTCTCTCTCCCTCTCTCCCTCTCTCTATTTAATTTAATTAATTACTCTCTCTCCCTCTTTCTATTTAATTTAATTAATTAATAATAAATTGATTAAACACACAAAAACTTGTTATTTCAAAAAATCGGAAAGTTAAAACTGAAGGAGGAATATTAAACAAATTATTGAATTATATTTATTATGGTAAATATTTATAGGATGGAAAAAATTACTATTATTTTTGCAAAATGTAAAATTGCGCAAATCTTTTTTTGCAGCAGAAATTTCGACATTTTTGTAATATTAATTGAGTTAGACGGGGATAAGATGAAGAATGTATGGTATGAAGATAATAAAGAAACAAACAGAGGTTATAATTGGGAGATAGAAAGACCACGGGATGAAAAAAGTAGGTAGAAAATGGGTGTCAATTATTAATTCATCAATTTTCTTTTTTTATTTTCAATTGTAAAGTAAATAAGTATGTTGGTGGGAGTAAACAAATGCGTTGGTGGAGTAAACAAATTGCGTTGGTTTTCTCCCTTCCCTTATTCTTTTATTTTTGTGTATCACTTCACATCAATAAAGAATATTCTTTCTACTGGTTGTTTATTTGTTTTTCTCTTTTTTTCATTAAACTCAAAACATCTATTTCATCGATCATCATTCATTAATCTTTACCAAATTGTATATATTTTAATTTCAATAGAATTATGATCAATGAAATAGACGTTTGAGTTAGAAGTATGCTTCAGTTCGATAGATTCTTTTTCATTCTGTTTATTAATTTAAGTATATGTTAAATTTGAATTCGAATATTGAATAATTAAGATTTACTTCAAATTTTAGCTTCTTTAAGTAATGGAAGAGTTTTGAGATTTGATGAGATGAATATATCAATTTTTTTCAAATCTAGTAATTAACATAGAATTTTGATCGATTTAGGTTTAATTAAATTTTTTTGATTTGTTTTATTAAGAATTAAATATGAACACTTTGAATTAAATAGGAACACATTAAGAATTAAATAAGAACACTCTTACATTTTACATATTTCAACGTTTGAACAATATTATACTTAATGGAAAAATTATCATAAAAGTTTTGAAAATTGAAACTTTTTAAACTTTATGGAAATTATTAGAAAATTTGTCCCACAAAAATTTGTCAACATAAACTTAATTTTGCTATATTTTCACAGATTATTATGGCTAATTAAAGATCTGATAATCTATAAATGAATGGCTTTCAAAATTGATGATGAATTAATTAATATAATCGGTGATTTTGCAAATATGAATCGTTGGCCGGATTTCAAAATAAAACAAAAAACAGTTTTGAAAAAAACTCCAACTGAACGTCAACATTCTCTCAATTTAGCTGTTGGCGTTTCGGTAAGTAATGAAATGAAAAATTTATTGAAATTTGTTAATTCATTTGATTAATGATCATTTATTTTTGAACGTTATATATTGAAAGATACAAATTATTGATTTATCGATTGGGAATTTTTCTTTCCTTAATTTTTGTCATCAATTTATTTGATAAAAAAAAAGAATTCTATTTTTGCTAATCTATCGATGTATCTTTGGCTTCTTAAAAGATATTGTTATATGTTGTTGAATGATTTAGTGAAGCAAGCATATTTACGAAGGGATCGAAAAATTTCTTCAAACAAAGGGAAAACTTGTTTTTCGTTGTTTGAAAGAAAAGTGTTATTCAGCAAGGAATGAATGATTTCTTCGATGATCGTCTTCTTTTTTTCAACTCAAATATGTTGTATCAAAAGAATGATAGAACGACAAATTGATCTGAATTTAGAAAAGTTCAAAGTTCATCATAGCCTATGAGAAATATTTTTTTTTTTTTTTTTGCAAACCATCATCTTTGATCTCTATTATGATTTATTATTCAACAATAATTTTACTAATTTTATTTATTTGTTTTTGTTTTAAATTCTTTAAAATCATTATATTTAAAAGATGACAATTATAATACAAAAAAAAATGTATTAAGCAACAATTTTCTTTCGTTTACAACATTTTTTAGCAACTTTTTTTAGTATTTAAAAAAAAATTAAAACAATATTTGAATAATAAAATTATGATATTTTATTAATTAATTTTAATAAAATTTAAAATAAATAAATAAAAATTTTTTATTTTATTAGATATCAAATTTAATTTGAGCACAAACATATTAAAATAGAATTGAAAAGAGAAGGGGAAAAAATCAGTATTATTTCAGGATGAAAGACCACCTTTTAGTGAAGATAATGTAGCAACAACACGACAACGACAACGTCAACGACGATCAACCGGTAAAATATTCCATCCATTAACTTATCTAATTAATAATAAACGTACTTCTTCAGCTCCAGCACATATGAAAGATGATAATGAACAAATACAGGAAAAACATGGAAAAATTGGAAATTTTCCATTAAATGATAAAAATAATAGAATTGAAAATTTTGATCTTGAAGTATTACCAGAAGAAATAGTTTTATTATCATCAGTAACCAGAAGTGAATCAATAATAAATCATAAAAAAGAATCAATGAATAACGGTGATAATGGTGGTGTAAATCCGATAATATTACCACCACTATCACTTTATACTAATGTGGGTCATCGAGGATCAATTGTTCTTATTGATGATAATGATGATAAGCTATAAAAAGCTAAATAATAATAAAACTACCAAATAATTGATTTATAATATTATTGATAGAATAATAATGCTATCGATAATCAGACTGATCAGTTGGTTAAATATTAGTACTGTCAATATTCCACTTATTTAATTGGTCAGGATAAAATCAGTAAATGATTTGTCAATGAGTAAAATTTAGTGCTATCAGTAATTTAGTGCAGCCTATCAATGGATGAAGTTGCTATCAGTAAAAACTTTTTATAGTCATGGTCAGTGAATTTCAATTGCTGATAATTCCGCCTTCATTGTGCCATTTTTCATTTTATTTATAAAATACGTTTATACATCAATTTCGTTTCTTTTTTTCCTGCTGCCAAAATACAGAATTAAACATGGCGTTTTATTATACCATAAATAATAAGTTATTGTATTTTGTGGAATTAGTGCAACTGGCAACTACTACCAACTTCGAGGGCTAATTTTTGATTTGAAGTGATAAAGATTGTTAAATTAGATTTCGAATATTTTGAATTCATAAAATTTTTACAGGGAAAAGCAGTAATCCATCAGTTCCGTTAATAGTAATGGTACCTATGTTATTAAAAAAATAATTCGCTATCTCGGTCAATGCAGTAATTTTCAAGAAACATAACAACCAGAAAGATACCCCCATCTGTTCGCTTGAATGTTCTCCGATCTAATGTTGGAAAGATAATTCTAATACAAAAAAAAACTAAAAGAAAAATTAAAAAAAGAAATCAATTAACTATTGCGATCATTTTACTTGAGTAATAATTTGGAATTCAAGCAGCGATGCGATGTAGAGAGTAAAATTTCAACAATGAAGAAATTACATTGTAATTGTTGAATCAGGTGATGATATAAATGAAACACATATCATTATTGAATTGCTTTATTATTTGCCAAGTTTTATATGACATTGCAATTAACAAATAAGGAAAGGCAAAGCTACCAAATAACATTAGCAATTATCGAATGATAACATCAGCAATTGTCGAATGATTACATAGGAATATAGCATTTGATCATTTCACATAAAATAAACTATTTGAGCCCCAACCAAATGAGATCCAAGGATATTATGGAACATAGCATAGAAAAAAGCCAATTTTCTTCGTGCCAATTATATTTCAAAAATCTTCGCAAAACTAAAATTAGCAAAACTAAAAAGTCTTTCAAGCTATTTGCACAACAATCAACGTGTAAGGCAAAAGAAAGTTTTACGAAATATCCAACGCCTTCAAGCCATATACGATTGTTGCCATTATTAACAGGAATTTTTCAACAAAGAGATCATTTGAGGAATAACTGAAGTAGCTGCTTCCGAATACCGAGTATTTTGAAGCTGTGCACAAAGAACAGGACAATATCGAACAACGATGTAGAAAGGAATGCTGTAAGGTAAACCGCATGTTACATTGAATAAGCGCAGCTGGCAGTTTATGATTAGTGAAAAGTCGAAATCACCATATTAGTAGCGATA